>JAJEJO010049716.1:242716-302190 GCA_020662805.1 Glaucomys volans
ACAAGGGCCGAATGGTCTCTCTGATAAGTGAATGATGATGCATAATGCGGGGTGGAAGGGTGGCAAGAATGGAGGAAGGATAGATAGCATGGAGGGAAGGGAGGGGTGGGGTCGGGGTGGGTGGGTAATAATAACAGAATGTGTGACAGACATCATTGCCCTGTGTACATGTATGAATGCACAGATGGTGTGACTCCACTTTTTTGTACAACCAGAGAAACAATAGCTGTACTCCATTTGTGTTCAATGAATCAAAATTAAATAAAGAAAAAAAAAAACTTTAGTTGTCTTCAGCAGCACTCTGCTTTTGAATGCCAAATGGCATCTGAGTGACTTGACTTTACTGGTTAAAGCTCTCTAAATTTGTGTTTAGGCTAAGAGAAATGATGCCTGCATTTTAATATTTCCTAATTCACTAATTACTTGTATACATTAAGAGCTAATCATAAAAGCATTCAATATTGAACACTTTGTTCATTTAATCCTCATAGTATTATAAGATGGAAATTATTAATACCCCAACTTAGACAGAAGGCAGCAGAGGTTAAATGAGTTTAAATGTCAGGATTCCCTAAGACCTGGCAAGTTTCTTGTAAAATACCCATTTCATTATATAGTAGAAATTAATTTTATTTACTTAATATTTATAAATGTACACAGATAATTTAATTATTTATTTATTTTTAGCTTTATTTTATTTTTTATTCATTTTATGTGATGCTGAGGATCGAACCCAGTGCCTCACATGTGGGAGGCAAGCACTCTACCACTGAGCCACCATCCCAGCCCCAATAATTTATTTTTAAAAAGAAAAAATTAAGCATATATTACTACAGACTTAAGTCTAGGATATCTTATTAAGAATCCCCATGCAAGGCTGATGAAGTTGCTAATGGTAAGAATGCAATAGCTACTACAAAATAGAGTAGCAATATTAAATGAGAAGAGGAACTGTCAAAATCCCAGCTAATTATCTAGAAAAAAGGTACACAAAAACTGGATGAAAATAAATGAGAAAAATTTAAAAAAAGCCAAAAGAACCAATCTGGGAGGACTCTTAAAATCTGAAGAATTTCCTCAGGAGTTGCAGTTTTATCTTTTATGTATTTTAAACTTCCATTTGAAGATATTATTTAAGCTTCCTTAAAAGCATCTGTAATTATACAGTGTGAAACCACTGATACATAGAATGAATATTTCAAACTATAAAGAGATTAAGCAAAAATAATTTTAAAATTCACTCCTAGAAAAATCTACATGAACTTTGAGAACATTCGTAACAAAGAAGGAATCCTAAAAGCTTCAAACAACTATTAGAATTAATAAATGCATTTAGTAAGGTTAATATATATAAGATCAATTGTATGCATATAGACTGGTGACAACTAATTATAAAAATGAAATATAAAAAGCCATTGCAAAAGCATCCAATATGTAAGAATAAATTTAATTAGAACACTATGACACTTCTACACAGAAAACTGCAAAAAAATAGGGAGAAAAAAATTTTTTAATAATGGAAGGATATACAATGGTGATGGTTGATGCTGATGGGCCCAGGATTGTGAATGATATAAGTTTTATCCAAACTAATGAAAAATTCAATGGAGTCTCAATTTAAAAAATCCCAGTAGGTTTGTATTTGAGTGCATGTGTATTATGTGTGTTTGGAAACCGATGAGCTCTTTGCAAAAGCTAGCACAAATGAAAAGAGCTAAAATTCATCAAAATAACCATGAAAAGCTAAAAAACTGGAAGATTTTCACTACAGATATCAAGTTTTATTACAAAGTCATGGTAATTAAGAAATCATGGAGTTGGTTGCAGAGTAGATGGATAGGTCAATGAATTGGAATAGAGTTCAGAAACACCCATACATGCATGGTCACTTTATTTATGATATGGGTGGCACTGCAGTACCAAGAGAGAAGGGTAATAACTTCAATAAATGTTGCTTGGTCCAACACGTACCTACCAGTTGAAGAACAATCTTGATCCCTCTTACAATTGTACATTAAAATTAGTTCCAAATGGATTTTGATGTAAACATGAAAAATAGAATAATAAGGCTTCCAAAAAGGAATTGAAGAGTGTATTATCATGACACAAGTTCCCTACCCATAAGAACAATAAATTGAACTGCAGAACCTCTCTTTATCAAAAGACAGAGCATGAACAGCTGAGCTACAAGATAATAGCAAGAAAATAGTCACAAACATTTATCTGACAAAGAACTCTTGCATATTATGTTTAAAGAACTTACATAAATGTATGCGTGCACACACACACACAAACACACACAAAAATCAGATGACTTAAAAAGTACACAGAAATTTGAAAAAGCACTTCAAAAATAAATTTTGAATACCTGAAGATAAAATAAGCATAAACATCAACATCATTCATGGATATACAAATTGAAACCAAAATTAAATACCATTTTACCCTCCCCAGGATGTTGCACTGTAAAACACTGGGAAGCCTACCTGCTTGGGAAGATTCTGAACACTTTGACCTCTCCTATATTGTTGATGGGACTCTCAATTGGTGCAATAATTTTGTCCACGTCTACCAAATCCAAATATACCTCTATTCTGAAACTCAACAATTCCACTTTTGAGGGTATAACCAATGGAAATGCATACTATGAACATAAAAAAATATACATTGATGCCAATGAAAACATTAAGAATCTCAAAGAGGAAATGCCTGGTAAATAAAAGAATGCCATTAATAGGAGAATAAATGAGCAAATTGTGAGATAATCATTCAGTGGAGGACTATATAGCAATGAGACTGAATGAACTATGGTATCATGCAACTGCATAGATGAATCTTACAAACTTGATGCTCAGCAGAGAAGCGAAACATACAGAAAAAAGCACATCCTATATGATTTTGTGTACAGAAAGTTCAAACTATTGATCGAAAGTTCAAATTATTGATTGTAATATGATTCATAACTCTGGTTACCTTTGGGGAGGAGAGTGGTTAGTAGTTATGAAGAGGACACAAGGAAGACCTCCAGAATGCTGTTATTAACCTGGTTACTCATCTAGGGTGTGATTCTGTACCTATGTTCACTTTGAGAAATCTCGGTGTAGTATACATTTAGTATTTGTGTAACATTCTCTACATTTATCTTTGATACTAATTTTTCCTTGTAAAATTATAATAGGTGAACTAAAAATAATGTAACCATCAAGTGAGGGATGAGATGCTAGGTAATCCTGAGCTTAGTTCTTTCCTTTCATATCAGGTTGTTTTTAGAATTGACTTAACAATGATGAGTCAAGCAATAGGAGTAAATTACATTGTCTAAAATGTAGTTATAACCACAAGTGGACCTAGGAGAAATCATTTAAAAAGAAATCTCCTGTAAGGAGTGGGAAGGGGGTGGAGAGATGGATGTGAAGCTGAACTGCTCATTATAAATTTTCTAAGCCATTTGCTTACAATGGCAAAAAATTTTAAAGACAACATCAAGCTACAAAAGGTTTATTGTAGTTCCATTAATATTTATGGTCCACTTAAATTATGCTGACTGTACTAGATGCTTGGGAAACAAAATGACTAACACAGGATGCTTTCCTTCAGGGAGTTCCCACTCAGTAATGGAAATAGGTATTTAAGCAGATAATAGTCTATTTCTTCTTTTCAATCTTTTCTATATAATGCACATTGAGAAGACTACTAAAGACACAAGATTATTAATTTTGCATAATCCCATCACCAAAAAGCCACCTTTTTAGTCTTTTTATACATATATAGTCTTCTTTTTCTAAAATATTTTTACATATCTACACATATCCTTTTGGAAACCAAACAAATCTATTTTGGAAATACACATATCCTTTTGGAAACCAAACAAAATCTATTCAGAACATTTTTCCATGTCTTTAAAAGTTCCTCTGCCATACTTAGTAGTGACTGCCTATAGTCACCTAATGAGTTTGTCCCAATTGATGAAACCATCAAGTCTTTCTTGGAGTTTTGATAAAGCTTCCTAGTCCAGATGGCTCAATACTGATAACATGTCCTTTTTTTTCATTTTTCATTTTTCTATTATTTCATTTTAGTTAAACATAATATTAGGGCTCATTTTGGCCTAATTGTCCAAGCATGGCATATAATTTGCTTTAATTCAGTCCTTGGTACTACATGTTTAACTTAAATGGACATCTTTGTCTGGATGTATAGTTCAATGGTAGAATGCTTGCTTATCATGCTTGAGACCCTGGGTTTGATTCCCTGTACTGAAAAAAAAAAATACAAATAAGTAAATATAAATTCAGATAAATTAACAATATTGTCATGAAGCAGTCAAGGTTTCTGTTGGAACTATCAACCTGATACATACTACCCTGACAAGTTTATTGGACCCATATGAGCTATTATGTCCACAAATTCAGGCCATTCTTAAAATGTCTTTACACTGCCATTTAAATTCATCATTTAGGAAAGCTTTCTCACTTTGTTTTCTCTGCCATCTGCTATCCACAACCCACATACTGGTAACAAAGAATGGAAAATTCCAGGGCAATGCGGAGATGGGACGAAGGAGGAAGACCTTTAAGTTTTATCAGATTCTGAGTTCCGGTCTCCTTTTGCACTGGGAGAAAACAGCCCATATGTAGACTCCAAAACCACTGCCAAACAGTTAGCTAAAGGAGTCAGCAATGACATTATACCCCAGAAAGCAACGTTGCCCAAAATCCAGGAAAGGAAAGGGGGAAGGGAAATAGAAGAGGAAAGAAAAAGTAAAAGCCAGGCTGCCCTATAGAGGTGCTTCTTTGCATTTGAAATCTGTATACTTTCTTCTTAGATCTCAATTGTTAAATTCCTTTCAAAGACCTGATACTGAGATGAGATTTTACGAAATGCATTTTATGCAAAACTCTTACATGCACACACTAAACACACACAACACACACATACACATACACACACCACAAACAGCCTCCCACACACTCAGCAGGTCTAGCTAGCACTAAAGAATTAGATACATCAAATTTGCTAGGAGTGGAGAAGAGTGATCATTTCCAAACTGACCTGGATATAGAAGTTCTTGAGTCAAACTTTTCATAGCAGATGGAATAATTTGTCCCGACAGTTTCACACACTCTTTGCCAGGGTGCCATGAAAATCAGTGACAGAAAGGCCCTAACAACTTTGGAAAATGAAAAACTATGAGAGCCAAGGTTTTCTTTTTTTCTTTTTTTAACTCCTTAAATTAGCAGTAGTTTCCTGTGCTGGAATGAGACTTTGAAATTATGGTGAGTCAGACATAGACTAGTACTTTCCAACAACGATTATGAATGCTACAATTAATCCAGTAATTCATTTTATTGATAATGTACAATTAGGATGCTAAATGATCTGAACATATTACTTCTCTTACTTTTAGTGCTAAACACATTATAATTAAGTAAAGCAAAGTTAAAATCATACACATAATTAAGGAAAGCAGTGTTAAAATAAATGAAATAAAATTGTTCTCTGTACTCAGTTTAATCTCCATGAAAAGACTATTGCATACTGTTAAAAATGGTAGGGTTTCCAAACACTTAGCCCATAAGCATCTTAACAGAGCCTGCAATCAGTATTTAATTTCTTTGACTTGGAGCAGAGTCAGTTCTTTTCTTTGGTGAGTGTTTATCATAAATAGAGATCTTCTCTTCCAAAGAAATATTTAAGCATCAGAACTGTTGTGCTTGTAAAACCATACAGAAGGACAAAACTCTATTTAGAAATCCACAAAGAACCATGCAACATTAAATTTTTAAGAGTTACACATTTTCCTTGGAATATTTTTGACCCATTGGGAGACATTTCTTTTTTGGGGAGTGCCGAGATACCAGGGATTGAACTCAGGGGCACTCAACCACTGAGCCGCATCCCCAGCCCTTTTATGAATTTTATTTAGAGACAGGGTCTCACTGAGTTGCTTAACGCCTAACTGCTGCTGAAGTGGCTTTGAACTTGCTATCCTCCTGCCTCAGCCTCCTGAGTTGCTGTGATTACAGGTGTACACTACCATGCCTGGTTTCATTTTTTAACATTTAGGAAAAATACATACTTACATGAATTTGCATATAGCAGGCACTTGCTGAACATTTCTTAAATTTCTTTCATCAAGAAGAAATTTTCACCACGAGCCACTCTTAAACTATTTAAGAGATTGAAGGAAAATCTTAAACCTAAGTACATTTCTCCAAATTTTAATTCATTGAGCATGCTGAACATTCATGATACCATTTTTCACTTTCATGAGAAAATTAATATGAATTGAAAAAACATTGTTTTCCACACATATACTAGGTATGTGTATATATGTATACACACACACATATTTAACGAGCATACACACATACACATACACACACACACATGTGCATGTACTCTTTAAATCTCAAAAGAGCCCTATGAGAAATCATATCTATTTAACCTATAAGGGAAATAAGTCCACATAAAGAAATTATAAAACTTGACAAGTTCACACAGTCAGGAAAAGGCAAAGTCAGAATTCAAATCTAGACCTGTCTGATTCTGAAATCCATATTCACTTTGCAAGAATATGTTGTCTCCTGCGTATAGACCTAAAATTTAACCCTATTTTAGTAACTTTTCCCAAATACTAGTTCTTGTTATTAAGGATCAACTTTCTAGGCATGGTGACAATCCATAAAGAAACTATGATATACCTGATAGGGGATTTTAACCTGGTAAAGATTTTAATTCCAGTCTTACATTAAAATGAAATTAGTATGCTAATGATTGGTAATTTCTTGTAAATGAGGAGGAAAAAAGAAGTTGAATGGGGATGCATTGAAATATTCAGGAGGATTGATATAATAACAAGTTGACACATTTGCACTAATACATTTACTTTGGTACTGAGAAACTTTTAATGTAGCTCCTTGGATGTTGAGATTTTTATACTGGGACATTTTGATAGATCCTATTGGATAAAATATTAAAATTTCAGTTCTTTTTTTTTTAACCCAAAACTGCTGAAACAGATGACTTCATTCAACCCCTGAGCTTCTTACCTCAGTGTCAATCCTGTCCCAAGGTTAAAATCTGAGTATCACTTAGAGTGATGTGCCCATAAATATAGGTCCACCTAGCTCTCTGCCTTCCTTTATTTTCACAGGCCTGGGTAAATCCAGGTCTGCTTGGGTTATCTGCTGGCATTGCATAGGCCATTCCAGTTCCACTCTAATAATGGAGTATAATGGAATAATGGAGCTAATGAGTGGAGTGCAAAGTCCTATCATGTCTTCTGGGTTTCATATTACCAGCTACTCCCCCAAAGTAGGCAATTCCTGAAAAGTGAGGTCCATCTTCTCGCTCCACCTATATCCAGAAGAAATTCCCATCCCACCCCTGTCCACCCTTGAATTCTGGCAAACAAAGACTTCCCTCTCATTTCACTCTGGTGGGAGTTTTTAGAAAGTAGAGGTTGAATACTATCTGACCGGCAAACCTTGCTGGAATGGGACTCCTATATCTACGTATTGTGCTGGTTCTTCTCAGGATGGCAAGAGTGCAGAATATCTGTTTTTCTGTGTGCATCATCACACAGAAAATTTGTGTCCTGAATGGTCTGAAATTTTTCTACTATTTTACTTAAACCAAAGTGAATGCAGAGCTGAAGTGTGGTTGAGAACTGGAGCCACACTCAGGTTCAGACTGCTTGAAAAATCCTCACTCGCATTTCTAATAGCTTCCTCAAACTTTGCAGAAATGTAAATGTATCATATTCTAAAACTAATTTTAAATGATGAGCCTCTAGGAGGTCAGACTAAAAATTTCCACAAAGGCTAACAGATTGATTTTATAACAGTTATAACATTGATTTTAAATTTATGTTATATAATAAAAATAATTGTGAAGCTATGCATTTATAACTTACTGTATCAAACTTTTAAAGCTGTTTTATTATAAGTACCAAACTACATATAACTCTCTATATAACTATTAAAATAATATTGACGTGACTAGAGTTCAAGATAAAAATTTGTCATAGCCAGAATAGCAGCTAACAGATTGAGTGTGAGTCAAAGGAGCCTGTTTGGTGTACTGCTGAATATTTTATGTTTTTGCTCTAATCAAGCCATGGCTACTTTAGGATGCACCCTGGGATGAAGTGGTTGCACCAAAATGCCTATACCAAAGTAGCTGTGCCAACTTGGCCACATAAGCATGCTTTGATGTGATGCAGGGTACATAAATTTGTACTTCAAGGATGGGCCCTTCTTCTCACTTCTCACTCCTTACACACCATGTTGTTCTCCAGCCTTGATGCATGCCTTGGTGTTTGGGAATGTGACGGCAATCATCCAGAGGATGTATTCCCGATGGTCTCTCTATCACACCAGAACCAAGGACCTAAAGGACTTTATCCGTGTTCACCACCTGCCCCAGCAGCTCAAGCAGAGGATGCTCGAGTATTTTCAAACCACCTGGTCAGTCAACAATGGAATAGATTCAAATGAGGTAATGTTCATTTCTCACATTTTTAGGCAGAAAACACACATTCTAAGGTAAAAGTAAGATGCTCTAACTACGTTGTGAAAGTGACAAACACACCTAGCAACTTCTTTATGTCTTTGTTAATCCCTACTGAAACTCAATCCACTTCTTAAGGAGTAATGATTTGGTCTCTCCTTTCTTCATGTGATTATGACACCAGAAACAACACCAGCAGGTCCAAATTCCATGTTTTCTGCCTTGAATAGGAGTCTTTGGGAGAAGCAAGTCGGAATGAGTTACACGTTAGTTATGTTTTCCTAACAGGGTTCTTCATTAATTTGTGCTATTTTTCCAGACTTACTTTCCACTTATTATTCAATAGTACACCATGAAGTTCATGGTCACTGAAATATCTCTCCAGGACCATACATGAATAGATTTCATCTTTTGTACTCTTGTTAGCCAATCAGTAAGAAGAACATCCCTCTTGTCTTGTGAGGTACAGCACTCAGACTTTACTTACCCAAATTAATTTTCTCCTCCATCTTCTCTGACAGCTTCTGAAAGACTTTCCAGATGAGTTGCGTTCTGACATCACTATGCACTTGAACAAGGAAATCTTGCAGCTGTCCCTGTTTGAATGTGCCAGCCGGGGCTGCCTCAGGTCTCTGTCTCTACACATCAAGACCTCCTTCTGTGCTCCGGGGGAGTACCTTCTGCGCCAAGGGGATGCATTGCAGGCCATCTACTTTGTGTGCTCGGGCTCCATGGAGGTTCTTAAAGACAGCATGGTGCTGGCTATTCTTGGTAGGTCTGAGTTGAAAAGCTTCTGTGCAGTTCTACTCTGCAGCATGAATTAAGAAGATGAAATGGAGGAAAGTCTGCTAGTGAGAGTAGAAAAATTATGGGTGAATATATGGACTCAGGATTAATCTTCATATGGGTTTAATTTAACTAAGTGTTATATACACTGGTTGATTCTTGTAAAAACTCCAGTGGCAAAAATATTAACCTTATTTTATAAATAAATAAATGCAATTTAGTTCATTAACAAAATCACATAGTAAGAAAATAAACTCAGTACTTTCTGATTTCTAAAGAAATTTTTGATCATGAGTTATATGCTTTCCAGCTAAAATAGCTGCTGGGCGGATTTAAAAGGGCTTTTCTGTATTTTTGTGGAGAATCAATCCAGAGAGCACAAAAAGTTAAGTTTTATCTGTGCTAGAAATAAAGCAAAAAGGATTATACTTCAAGAATAAACTCTCATTGCAGTCATTAACCTAATACTGTCAAGGTGACTATACGCTCTTTTTAGTTCCTCAAAGAACTAAAAAAGAACTAAAGAGCTAAAACTAAAACTCATAAGATAATTGTGAAAATTTTGTGCCATGAAGTTGACTGCAAATATTAAGACATAATTAGTCTTTGTTGAAATATAAAGGGCTGCTGAAAAGTGGTGGCATGTAGGGTTAATGTAGAAAATTTTCTTTCACAATTTTACGTGAACTTCCTTTAAAACCCACTCCTTTGTTTGTTCAGTTATTCAGCTAATACTTATTGAGGGCCTACCAGAGAATCAGATACTGTTCTGAACCCTGATAATATAACAAAAAAGAAAATAGCCAAAATCTTTGTCCTTGTAGAAACTTAAACTCAAGCGAAGGACATGATAGAATAGACCAAGATGGTAGCAGGGATGATGAGTGGCAGGTGCATTCAGGATATATTTTAAATGCTAATGTAATAGACCAATGTTTAGAATTTGTGCTATTAAAAAGGGGCTAATGCAGTACTTTCTGTTTATTCTAATTTTCTAAGAACCTAATATTTATAAATAGCCACTTGCAAAATATTTTCACACATAGGATCTCAGGCAAGCCTCTCTAGCACAGAAAGGAAGATCACAGAGGGCTTTTCTGTTTTTCCAAGACCAAAGCTAACCTACATCTTGACTCTGTGTCCACTGCTTCCTCCTTGTCTATACAATGCTTACTAGTCTGTATAATTGTAGGCCCACTCTCACTGGGTTCTAGCTAGTAAACTTCAAGATAATTGCATTTGGGGAGAGAGAAGATAACTAATATTTATTGAATTTCTAATATAAGCTGGATTTTTTTCATGTCCATTACCCAATTTAAATTTTATAAGCTTATTATGTTGGTGTTATTATCTCAATGTTGGGGGGGTGTCCCCCTAAAATTCTTATGTCAAAATGCAATCATTAATATAATGGTTTTGGGGAGGTAGGGCCTTTGGGTGTTGATTAGGTCACAAGGACCTTCATGAATGCAATTAGTGTCCTCATTAAAGAGGCCCCAGAGAAATGCCTTGCCCTTCTGCCATGTGAAGACACATGAGAAGGCATCATCTAAGAATCAAAAAGTGTGTCCTTAGTAGACACAGAATCTGTCAAAACCTTGATATTGGACTTGCTAGGCTCCAGAACTATGGGACAGAAATGTCTATTGTTAATGAGTAACCCAGTTTTTGGTGCTTTGTTAGAGAAGCTCAAACAAACTAAGCTGTTGTGATTATCCCCAACTAAAGGTGAGGAGATGGAGGATAGTGAATGGTGCTTTTCATTGCCTCATGTTCACCACTTTACAGAGGAAAGGTGGGGCTTGCATTTTGAAGTTTTGGCTTAGCTGTTGACTTGCCTTCTGTGTTTTTCTGCTTCATAGAAAGGTGTGGCATAGAGCTAGTACAGTTTATTAACAACATGGTCAGTTCATTTTCAATATTACCACAAGGATTCCTACTCTTTTTTATTAAGAGGAGAATTTGAGATTCCCCGCCCTCTTCTCAAATTTGCAAAGTTGGAGACCAATCAACATATTTTGTGATTCTAAGTTAGAATTGACAGTTATTTCTAATTTGTTTCAAAAACTTTAGTCATAAAATCTTTTTTCTGTGGGCTGCCTTAGTTCCACTGCCAACTTTTATAGCCTGCCTACTGACAACCTGACTTCAAGAGGGCATCTACCCATATTCTCAGAACCTATGGTTTGATATATATGTAAGGAAAAATAATGCACCATTTCAAAACAGATGTAATGTGGGCTTTTAAAAAAATTGTGGTGCATTTTTAAATTTGGTAGTTAGTAGCAATTTTAGGGATGGAATAATGAAGGCATCCTCTGTGACATTAGAACAGAAAGGGCACAAGTGTGGTGGCTTCTGTGGAGCTGCCATCACTTGTACAACATGACTCAATTGGATCTTCTTATTATGGAAAAAAAAATTGACTTGACAGTCAAAAGATTTTATCCATTGCCATTTTCTCCTGGCCCTAAGCTCCTCCATAAATTTTGATTTCCATAATTAACATTTTCACCTCTTTGCTTCTACTACACATATTTCAAAAGTGATTTAAGAAGGCAGATTAGAGGTACCCATGTGTGTGCTGTACAAAAAAGAACCAAAACAACAGGTATGTAGCTGGATATTGAGGTAGGGAGTTGTAGGAAAAGTTCCTTGAATCGAATGAAAATGGAAGAATATTTATACAAGAATCTGTGGGATACAGCAAATAACTACTATAAGGGAATAAGTCACAACAAAAACAAAGCTCTTAATACATCACTAAATGATGTATCATCAATGCACAATGTTCATGTTTAGAAATGGCACAGTGAAGCCCATCGATTTGCACAACTAGCACATGTAATTAAAAATAAAAATAAAAATCATTTATATGCAAATTGTCACATGGCCATTCTAAACACTGGTATGTGTTATTGAAACTTAACCCAAATGAAGATTTTTTTTAAATACTAATATTTGCTCTCTGACTAGCATTATTTCAATGAAAATGGATTATTTTATTTTCCTTTTGTAATATCTAATAAGACCAATTGAAATCCATAGTGACTTTGATAAACTTACATACATGCTTTATATTTGATCTGTGGATATTTAAAACATGTTCACTCTGCCAATGAAATAAATTAATATGTATGGCTTTGTGAGGAAGAGGTATGGCCAAACAGTTGTCAAATCATAAACTCAAGCAACTCAATTGTCCCATCAATGCATGAAGACTTTTCCTAATCTGATGGTAGTGGGTAGTCATCATAGGGGCAGGAATTTGTTATAAGGATAGAATTTGTTCACTTTTATATCTTCATTTTCTGTCCAAATAATTTCTACCAATTTCTTCTTTGTTGTCTCAAAAAAATGGCAAAGCACTGGTAAATGGATTCTACGCAGATGGCATTCATCCACCTAAATGGTGGTTTGCAGATGGATCCCATTACCTTTTTTTTTTTCTTTTCTATTAATTGAATTATAACTGATCAGCAAAGTCAGTAGTATAATTCTAAACAAACAAACAAAAAACTGTAAGGGGCCATGGAAATTGTTCTCTTCTTTTAGAAATATGGATACTGAGCCCCAAGCAAGAAACTTAGCTGAATATTCTAAATTTAGTGAGAAATCCACAAGATTATAAAATTAGTGAGGATGAGACCCATGTTGGTATTTACCGGTTCCTACTTGCCTGGGTCCAGTGCACATGGTCCATGCTCCATAAGTATTCACTGAATGAATAAATAGACTGTAATTCTTTCTGTCGTGCCAAGTTTAGCAAATTGTTGATGCTGTTTTTGTATCTACTGTCATTGTGGCTGAAATAGCCATACATGGCAATCCAAATGTGAAAATATCGTGATGACCCTCAGGTTCTTCCACCTACTTAACAGAATGTGGATACTCATTGTATAAGACACTACGTCATGAAAAAATCCTCCTCAAATGTACAGATTTGAAAATTTACTGTATTCAAGAAATCCTGGCTCTATTTACTTCTTGTATCAGTGCCCAACTTTGATTTTTTGAGGAGCAATTTAGATCTCTAAAAAAAAAAAGCAGAAAATTTCATTTTCTGCAATATTAGTGACAAAAATAAGTCAAACATAAATTCTTTTATATCATCTTCTGTATCATTCTATTTACCACCTTTTCATGTCTCAAAATACAGATTTTAGTCTGTCTTTTCCTCTGTCAAAATAGACTCAATTTCCAAGTTTAAATCCAATATTCATTTGAAGTTAAGACCTAAATGTAATTCAGCGATTTTAAAAACCTGCAACTTTGTGCTTTTCCATAGATATTTATGACTATCTTGTGTACATGGTTAATTCAATATATATTTTCACTGACAAATTAAATAGGTTAACTTTATTAAAGCTGGCTATTTGCCAAGGGCTTTCCTTCTACAAATTCTGGGCACAATAAAATTTAGAAGTTAAAAAAATTATTGCTTGGGGAAAACAGAGGTAGTTTGTTCTAACAAAATCCCAATGATATGTTTTGGTTGGTGGTGGTGGTATTGTTCAATTGTTGCTTCCTTGTGAAATGGAGCAAAATTATTATTAAAATAATAAAACAGCCCAGGCTTGATGATCTCTGTGGGCAAGAAAAGATTCAGTAACTCCTAATTTGTAACCATGAAAAAATTTTATACTGTGCCCTTAGTCATAATGCTTCAACTTTTAACCTGTTTGAGAAATGAATGGATTTTCTTTCACATTTTTTGCATGATTGTTGAGTGAATTAATGGATGTGTCTAAAACAAATCAGAAGTTGAAATCAGTGTTTTATTAGCACTTATGGGTGTGCTCTCCTTCTGTTAATTTAAACTGATTTAATCAATTTAAGGATTTAGAAAAATCAACTAAAATTTTTAATATTATCTATTCTTTGAACTCCAGCAAACAAGCAATTCCTAGATGTACAAATTCCAGCCTATGACTAGTAGGCAGAGAGCTCTTGCTGGGTGTGGGGTGGGGCACAAATCACTTGAATGAAGTACTGTTAGATCTCTCTCCCGTTGGTGACACAAGTGAAGAGCTCTTCGTTTTTATTTATTCACCTTCTATTTTGATGAAGAAAATGGGGCTTTTCCACTGCCACAGAATATAAGAATTGTACACCGTGTTTTGCGTTTTGTGCAGCAGATTCATTGTTCATGATGTTCAATAGTTATTTCTTTCTCCCAACTCTGAGAAGACATGTGCCAAGTTCTTCCCCCCACATCACCCTCCTGTCTTGTAGAAATGACCAGAAGTGACAAAAAGAACTTGAATATGTTCAAAAGCTGAAGATTTTGCTTCTGTTATTGTCCAAAGTGCTAGAATCAAAATAATGAATATATCTCTTGATGGTCTTACCTCTAAAGCACAGAGCCATTTTTCCACTTAGAAAAATATGAGCCATTATTACTTCCCTTAAAAGGTTAGGGAGGCTGTGGGCTGTGACAGAAGGAAGGAAGGAAGGAAGGAAGGAAGGAAGGAAGGAAGGAAGGCAGGCGAAGGAAGGAAAGAGAGGTGTGTGTATGTGTGTGTGTGTGCATGTGAACTGATTTTTCTAAAGCCATTTAGCAAATCCTGCAAGAGACCCCTAACCTGCAGTTCTGAACTCTCCATCCTTCAGCCATTATCCTTAGACCAATGTCCAATACCAGCAATAGTTTTGCCCACCAGAGTCCATTGTACAGCATTTGAAGATATTTTGGGTTATTACAATGAGGGTTCAGGGTGTGAGATGCTGCTAAACACCCCCTATTCCACAGCAAAGAATTAATGAGCCTCATTCCCACCCCTGCCTGAGGAGTTTTCTCTCTTCAGTGTAATCTGAGAGAGATGAGCCTGTACATATAATGAACTTACCAGTCCTGAGCTTAAGCTTGCTTGCTTACTTTTCTTTAAAAGGATGTCTCTCTCCTTCTTTTTTCTTTTCTTTTTTTTCTTTTTTTCTTTTTTTTTTTTTTTTTTTTTTTTTTTTTTTTTTTTTTTTTTTTACTGTTTCTAGGGAAAGGAGACTTAATTGGAGCAAATCTATCAATTAAGGACCAAGTGATCAAAACCAATGCAGATGTGAAGGCTTTAACCTACTGTGATCTCCAGTGCATCATCCTCAAAGGACTCTTTGAAGTGCTAGACCTTTACCCAGAATACGCTCACAAATTCGTGGAAGACATTCAGCACGACCTCACATACAACCTTCGAGAAGGTCATGAGAGTGATGTAAGTCTCATTTTTAATTAGTGCTGAGCCCGAACAACACAGGTCCTAGAGATCATTTGTAACTGCAAAGGCAGATGTTATCACCTCACTTTAAAAAGTCTTCGATATAAAAATTTACTCAGTTGTTGAATAATTAAACAATTAACTAGAAACCAAAATTGGAATTAATTACCAATACTCTGGGAAAATATCATTTATAGGTGACTTCTTTAAACTTAGTTTCTTGGGTTTTTTTCATGTACTTAAAAATAGAATCAATTTCAATCATGTATTGCATTTATCTAGAGATGTGTGATTTCTCCAGAATTTAAAGGTTTCCTGATAAATATGGTTGAGAGTTTGCTGTGTTTACAATTGTTCACTACACCAATTGTTTGACATGGATTTTTCTTAAAACTAATCTTTTTGTTAGAAAAGTACCCAAAACAATCTATCTTTAAAAGACTAAATATGCATAAAAGGATTCAAGTCCAAGATTGTTAGACTGAAAGCATAATGAACATTTTATGCAGTTATATATTTGCTACATGTTTTCAGTTTATACTAAGAGCTTTCATGTCAAAATATGTACTATACTCCATTCTGTGATTAAGGTGATCGTGAACATGACTTCATTAGATGTGTCAGAGACAAAGGATTTAATAGGAATGATTGTTGAAAGACAAGCCAGAGCATGCAGAGCATTGTGTAACAACCAGAGCTTTGTCCCAGATATTTGCATTACCCAAGTTTTAAGGGGGTTAAGAAGCTCTGGTTTTGACTAATCCATATTGCATGGACATTCGTGGTAACCATTAACATCTGCACTCTGAAAGGTAGAAAGAAAATCCAGGTTGTGTATTCTTCCATCTTCATTAGTGATATAACGTTAGATAGACGAAAGATAATATTTCATTCTGAAATTCATGATTACCGTTTTGCATGTGCTTCTTTCTGCTGGTGATAGCAAATAACAGAGGAGGTATCATTGACCACCCATGATATGTTAAGCTCTCTACCTATAGACAGCATCTCATTCATTGCTTAAAACAAATCTTCAAGGAAAGTTTCAATCTCTTTCTATGGTGGAAAAAAGCCCTGAGATTCAGAGTGACACATAATCACACATACTGGGTGCCTGGGAGAGTTTGAGCATAGGTATTAGGTTCATAACCTATACTCTTTCTGTTAAACATGGTGCCTCTTCTTGAAGGTACTTTCATGTATTTCATTAAACAGAGGGAATTCCAAAACTACAGATGTCTTTTGTGCTCTCCACGAAAGCAAAAAATAACAACTATTTCTGAAGACTGATGGTGAGTTGGTGGGGTAGAAGCAATCCAGTTAAAGAAGAAGAAATGAAAAAAAGTATTATTTCCTGCATCAAAAAGCAGAAAATATTGGATCTCAACCTCTATTTTCTTTCCACTTCACAGTTATAGTTTAAGGGTCCTTACCTTTTATTATTATTTTTGTGGTAGTACAACATGATGTTTTAAAATATATATACATTATGGAAAGGCTAAATCAAGCTAATTAACATAGGCATTTCCTGACATTTATTTGTTTGTGGTGAGAACATTTAAAATATACTATCTTAGCAATTTCCAAGTATACAATACATCATTATTAACTATACTTAATAGTCCTCCCAGTTCATCCATGTTGTCACAAATAACAGAATTTCCTTCTTTCTAAAGGACAAATGATATTCCAGTGTGAATACGTGTGCATTCTCTTTTTCCATTCATCCACTGGTGGACAGTTAGGTTGATTCCATATCTTGGCTATTGTGAATAATGCTTCTATGAACATGAAACTACATATATCTCTTATAGATAATGATTTCATTTCCTTTGGATACACAACCAGTAATGGAATTGATGGGTCATATGATGGATCCATGTTTAACTTTTTGAGGAACCACCATACTTGTTTCCATAGTGACTGTCCTAATGTACATTCCCACCAACAATGTGCAAGGGTTCCCCCTTCTCCACACCCTTGCCAGTACTTATCTTTCCTGTTTTTGAAAATGGCATTTCATTGTGGTTTTATTTTGCCTTTCCCTGATGATTAGAGATGTTGAACTCCTTTAGTGTGTCTCAGGAAATACCTACCATTTTTCAATGAGGCTATTTGCTTTCTTGCTGTTGAGTTGTTTGAGTCCCTTTCTGTGTTTTTGAGTCCCTTATCAGATGTATGGATTGCAAATATTCTACAGGTTGTCTCTTCACTCTGATGAAGGCTTTGCTCTGCAGAACTTTTTAATTTGATGTAATCTAATTTTTCTTTTCTTGATTTTTGTTTCTTACACTTTTAGAGTCATATAAAAAATATCATTGCCCTGGTCAAAGCCTTGGAGTTTTTCTTTTGTTTTCTTTTAGAGTTTTACAGTTTCAGGTCCTATATTTAAGTCTTTTACCCATTTTGGGTTGATTTTTTTATATATATTGTGTGACATAAGGATCTAATTTCATTCTTCACATGCGAATAAGGAAACTTTATCATTGGTAAGTATTTTGTCCTTTTTTCTATTTGTCAGAATATTCATCATAGTATTTTAAAATGCTTGTGAGTTTAACTCCAATATATGAATCACCTGTGTAACTATTTCCCTTGTTCTTCTCCCCTCCACCATTTTTTCTTCCTCCCCATCCTCCTCCTCCCACTTTCCCCTTGCTCTCCCTCTCCCTGTCATTTGACCCTTTTTTAAAAGCATGTGTCATAATTTTGTTTTATAGAGATGTTGCTTATGGGACAGGGTTCATGTAGTTTTCCTCTAAGTAAGAGGTTTTCTCTGGGCAGGCAGGTCCCTTTAATGTTGTCTGTAATTCATCTCAGCCTTTGTTCGGTTGGTCTCTTTGGTTTTCCTTTGTCCTGAAGTGTAGCCCTTATTCCTAGAACAGTTTTTCTGGGGTCTCTCCTAAAAGTCTAATATGCTTACCAAAGCCCCTCCTGTGCCAGGGCTTGGACTCCAGTCTCCTTCTACTTAGCACCACATAGCTGTTCTGCAGCTCAGCCTCCCAGCTGCTATTTCATCTAAGTCACAAGGAGTACCATCCCTTGAGTGCTCAGGTCAGAAGTTAGCTAAAGTCTCCAGGGGAACACAGAATCAGTTACCTCTTCTCTGGGATTATACTCCTCAAATCTCATATGATTTGGTTCACCCAAACTTCATCCTCTGTCTCCTTAGCCAGTAAGACTGGTCCTGTCTGGTTTTCTCTATTCCACCTCCCAACAAAACAGCAAATGCCCTCAGAAAAAGGCCTGGATAACTATGAAACCATGGTATTTCCCTTTCCTCAGGCATCACAGCCATTCAAGTCTTTCCTCAGGTAACTGCCCTCAATGCTTTCAAGGAGTTATTTCATATATTTTGTCCAGCTTTATAATTATTTTAATTGGAGGGTTAGTTCAATGAAAGCTATTCATTATGGCAGGAACCAAAAGTATTTTGTCTTTTTAAAGAGGGCTCCTTACAAAGCTGCATTTTTAAGGGCATGTGAGAACGGAAGCTTACTTTCAAAAAGTGTTATTTTGTTTTTCTGGTCTATTATTTCTCAAAATGTATATATTTATTCTCCAAGATCCTTGGAGATACTATGCCTTCTGATGGCATAGTAAGTTTCAACTACTATCCCTCATGACTCAGTACCCTTGGGGAAAGTCTTGTGCTCTCCTCAAGCCTGCTCAGCCTTGTAGGGGAAATTATAGCCTGAGGTTATGGATTCTGCTCTCTGCTCTACAACTCTGCTCTAATATCAGGCCAAATGTGAAACGGAGCCTCTTCCCTTCCATGTACACAACAAAAATATCCAATCACATTGGGTTTTCTGGTAGACTGAAGCATTGATGGAAAGTTGAGCAGTGGGTGGTAGAAGGAGCATTTGCAAATTGGAGATGCAAACAACATAATTGTAACTTATCTACATATCCTTATTTTTAAAAATCATGTAACCAATCTGTCAGGTCTTCAGCCATTAATTATGCTTCCACTGTCTCCTCTTGTGTAATCTGTTCTCCCCTCTTACCCTTATTATTTCTGATATGTATTAGCATAACTCTCCCTTTGAATGTTTGTGCTTAATTTTGCCCTCTAGATATCACCTAATACCCCAAATAGCTTATAGACTATCAGATGACACAGACTTCCCAGAATATCTAGATAAAGAGAAGACTAACATTCAACCCATTCTGGAATAAAATAAAGGTCAAAAAACAGTTTAAGAAATTGCCAAAATTTAGAAGGGATATGTATGTAGCAATAAGATTATGACTCCTAGAACTGTGATAAATTGTATAATTTTAGATTGACAGCATATTCCATTCTCATAGGAAAACAAATTAAAATGTATAAAATATTTTATAAGTTTGTTGAAAAGGCTAGTTAGGACTGTTTTGACCACATGCTAATTATCTATTTTGTGCAATCAGTGTGTTTTCTATATTTGCCCTCATCTATAACTTCTGGATGGCCCCAATAATGACATCAATTAATTTAGCTATTTCTGTCTATGCAGATTATGAGAATTTTGCTTCACTGCTTCTTATGGTTAACTCTGTAAAATTGATTTTATCATAAACTCATCTGTTGTTGTGAAATCTAGTTTTTATACATAAGAAATTTTAATTTTTTGATGAACAAATTTAAGTTATTGGAGAGTGTCCAAAATATCTGTTTTTGAAAAAATGAGTAATGTTTTCACATTGAAATTAGATATTGATATAATTATATATAAATATCTAGTATGTGCTGATTTGTTATTGATAGTGTTGGGGTGATGGAATAATAAATGGCAATAGTGTTGGAAAAAAAGATGAAAAATTCTCTAGTTTTAACTTACTGAAAGGTTTCTAAATAACAAAATTTATTAAAATTTTAAATAAGTTGATCGCTTCATCTTTGGTTCAATTTTTTTACTACTGACATATAATCTTATAGGCCTAAAAAGTAAAATAGTCTTTTTCTGTTTTCCATATTCTTCAAAAAATGAAGTGCTATTTTACCCATTGTCCTGAGATTCAGTGGCTTCCAGTGAAGGTCTCTTAACTCATATGTTCAATAAATACAAGAGGTTACAACATTGTTCAGAGTCCCTGAAGCTGACACAAGGGAGCCCTTGGGAGCAACCCCACTTTCAGCGGGTTCTCTTTGCTTTTGGTATATTTGGTGAGTGGTCCATAGTATCACCCCATAGCTGCTTTTAACTTGAACATATTCCAATCCTCCCCACTCTCCCTATCTCAAGAACCATGTTTATGCAGTGTGGTTACAAAACTCAATACTTCAGAGTCCTGACACTCAAGTGCAATAAATACATGTTTAATGATAACACATTATAAAAGTTTCGGAATTAGTCACATGCATAAAGTTAGCACAAATATAAATAAACATAATTGAAGGACAATGTTATTCATAACGTTAATGAAAGAAAGAAGGGAGGAATGTCTATAATATCTAAATCCACAAGGATTGATTGTATAAAAAGTAGGATCACTGTTTAAAACTGCAAAAGATATAAGCAAGCAATTATAGGTGAGGAAGCCCAAAAGAGAGCAGGTCCATGAAAACATGCCCAAAACAGTAGAAATATGAAAATTAAAATTAAAATAACCATGAAATAATTTTTAAAATGTTTAGTAACAAACATTAGGAAGGAGATTAATAAAAAGTGGATAGGAACCCTTAAGTCAATATTGGTATACATGCATAGTGCAGTGTAACCATTTTGCAGAAAAATTGAGCACTCCTTAGTTCCTTTAAGTATATAAATAAGCCTACAATTTGTTAATTCTATTATAGATATGTATCCAAAATTTTTTCATACAAGCCCATAAATGGAGTTGTATAGGGATATTCATTTTATCTGTGTTTGTTGTGTACAGAGCTGTAAGCATCCTGGGAGACCATCTCTAGAAGAGTAGGTTCAGAGAAATATAGTGCATCCACACTATAGATTTCTTTGCAGTGGTGAGTACAAATGAGGTGGATACACACATAGCAACGTAGGTCAGTATGCAAAAGGTAGTATTTACTGACAAGAAACAGAATGAAATGGGAAGCAATAACATTTACATAAATTAAAATGCATTCTGCTGTCATGTATAGCTAATTGGAACAAATTTAAAAAATAAAATATGTTAACAGAATACTTACGTATTCTGAAGCCAGTAAAAAGTTAAAAAATAAAATAAAATAAAATGAATCCAAATAAGTTAGGGTGCATTTTATTTTTATTTTTTTCCCTTTTTTAATTTTTATTTTTACAGGCTGCATTTTGGTTCATTGTACACAAATAGGGTACAACTTTTCATTTCTATGGTTGTGCACAATGTGGATCCACACTATTCATGCAATCATACATGTATATAGGGTAATAATGTCTGTCTCACATCACTATCTTTCCATCCCCCACCCCTCCTACCTCATTTCCCTCTACACAACCCAAAGTTCCCCCATTCTTCTCCTGCCCCTGCCCCACTTGTTATGTATCATAATCCACTTATCAAAGAAAACATTCAGCCTTTGTTTTTTTGGACTTGGCTTATTTCACATAGCATGATATTCTCCAACTCCATCCATTTCGCAGCAAATGCTAGAATTTTATTCTTCTTTATGGCTGAGTAATATTCCACTGTGTATATATACAACAGTTTCTTTATCCATTCATCAATTGAAGGGCATCTAGATTGGTTCTACAATCTAGTTATTGTGAATTGAGCAGCTATAAACATTGATGTAGCTGTGTCTCTGTAGTATGCTGATTTTAAGTCCTTCAGGTATAAAATGAACAGTGAGATAGCTGGGTCAAATGGTGGGTCCATTCCAAGTCTTCTGAGGAATCACCATACTGCTTTCCAGGGTGGCTGCACCAATTTACAACTCCACCAGCAATGTATGAGTGCACCTTTTTCCCCACATCCACGTCAACACTTATTATTGCTTGTATTCCTGCTAATAGCCATTCTACTTATAGTTAGATGAAATCTAAGGGTGGTTTTAATTTGCATTTCTCTAATTACTAGAGATGATGAGCACTTTTTCATATATTTATTGATCACCTGTATATCTTCTTCTGTAAAGTGTCTGCCCAGTTCCTTAGCCCATTTATTGATTGGGTTCCTTGTATTTTTGGTGTAAAGTTTTTTAAGTTCTTTATACATTTTGGAAATTAGTGCTCTGTCTGAAGTGTGTGTGGAAAAGATTTTCTCCCACTCTTTTCATATTATTGTTTCCTTTGCTGAGAAAAAGCATTTTAGTTTGAATCCATCCCATTTATTGATTCTTCCTTTTATTTCTTGCTCTCTGGGGGTCATGTTAAGGAAGTCTGGTTCTAAACCAACATGATGAAGATCCGGGCCTACTTTTTCTTCTATTTGGTGCAGGGTCTCTGGTCTAATTCCTAGGTCCTTGATACATTTTGAGTTGAGTTTTGTACAGGGTGAGAGATAGGGGTTTAATTTCATTTTAGTGCATATGGATTTCCAGTTTTGCCAGCACCATTTGTTGAAAAGGCTGTCTTTTCTCCATTATATGTTTTTGGCACCTTTGTCTAGTATGAGATAACTGTACTTGTGTGGGTTTGTCTCTGTGTCTTCTATTCTGTACCATTGGTCTACCTGTCTATTTTGGTGCCAATACCATGCCATTTTTGTTACTATTGCTCTGTAGTAGAGTTTAAGGTCTGGTATTGTGATACCTTCTACATCACTCTTACTGCCCAGGAATGTTTTGGATATTCTGGGTCTTTTGTTCTTCCATATGAATTTCATGATTGCTTTCTCTGTTTCTATGAAGAATGTCTTTGGGATTTTGATTGGAATTGCATTAAATCTGTATAATGCTTTTGGTAGTATGGCCATTCTGATGGTATTAATTCTGCCTATCCAAAATATGGGAGATCTTTCCATCTTCTAAGGTTTTCTTTAATTTCTTTCTTTAGTGTTCTATTGTTTTCATTATAGAGGTCTTTTACATCTTTTATTAGATTGAGTCCCAAGTACTTTTTTTTAGGTTATTGTGAATGGAATAGCTTTCCTAATTTCTCTTTTATAGGATTCATCATTTATGAATAGGAACACATTAGATTTATGCATGTTGATTATATCCTGCTCTTTTGCTGAATTCATTTATGAGTTCTAGAAGTTTTCTGGTGGAGTTTTTTGCATCCTCTAAATATAGAATCATGTCATCATCAAATAGTGATAATTTGAGTTCTTCTTTTCCTATTTGTATCCCTTTAATTTCTTTGGTCTATCTAATTGCTCTGGCTAGCATTTTAAGCATGATGTTGAATAGAAGTGATGCAAGGAGGGCATCCCTGTCTTGTTCCAGTTTTTAGAGGGAATGATTTCGGTTTTTCTCCATTAAGAACGATGCTGGCCATGGGCTTAGCATAAATAGCCTTTACAACATTGAGGTATATTCCTGCTACCCCTATTTTTTCTAGTGTTTTGAGCATGAAGGGGTATTGTAATGAATATTCCATCCATCAATGAGCAAATACAGTTTCTTCACAGCAGCACATGGATCCTCCTCTGAAATAGACCATATGTTATGCCATAAAGCAGCCTTTAGTAAATACAAAAAAAAAGAGATCCTACCTTGTATTCTGTCAGATCATAATGGAATGAAATTAGAAATCAATGATAAAGTAAAAAACAGAAATTACTCCAACACCTGGAGACTAAATAATATGCTATTGAAAGAAGCATAGATAACAGAAAACATTAGAGAGGAGATTAAAATATTCTTGCTGGGTGTGGTGGCGCACACCTGTAATCCCAGCACTTGGGAGGCTGAGGCAGGAGGATCACAAGTTCAAAGCCAGCCTCAGCAAGGTCAAGGCGCTAAGCAACTCAGGGAGACCCTGTCTCTAAATAAAATACAAAATAGGGCTGGGATGTGGCTCTGTGGCTGAGTGCCCCTGAGTTCAATCCCAGTTCCAAACAAAAAAAAAATAGTATTACAGGTAAATGAGAATGATGATACAACATATCAAAATCTCTGGGACACTATGAAAGAAGTACTAAGAGGAAAATTCATTGCATGGAGCACATTCAAGAAAAGAATAAAAAGTCAATAACTAAATGACCTAACATTACATCTCAAAGCCCTAGGAAAAGAAGAACAGAACAACACAAAAAGCAGTAGAAGATAGGAAATAATTAAACTCAGGGCTGGAATCAATGAAATTGAAACAAAAGAAACAATTCAAAAACTTGACAAAACAAAAAGTTGGTTTTTCGAAAAAGTAAACGAAAGAGATAAACCCTTAGCCACACTAACAAAGAAGAGAGAGAAAACTCAAATTACTGAAATTCATGATGAAAAAGGAAATATCACAACAGACACCACTGAATACAGAACATAATTAGAAGCTACTTTGAAAATCTATACTCCAACAAAATAGAAAATCTTGAAGACATCAACAAATTTCTAGAGACATATGATCCTCCCAAACTGAATCTGGAGAACATAACACAATTTAAACAGATCAATTTCATGCAATGAAATAGAAGAAGCCATCAAAAGTCTACCAACCAAGAAAAACCTGGGACCAGATGGATTCTCAGCTAAGTTCTACAAGACCTTCAAAGAACTTCTACCAATACTCCTCAAAGTATTCCATGAAATAATGAAGGAGGAAACACTTCCAAACTCATTCTACGAATCTAGTATCACTCTAATACCAAAACCAGACAAAGATGCGTCAAGGAAAGAAAACTTTAGACCAATATCTCTGAAGAACATAGACACAAAAATTCTTAACAAAATTCTGGCGAATCGCATGCAAAAGCATATTAAGAAGATAGTGCACCACAATCAAGTGGGTTTCATCCCACGGATGAAAGGTTGGTTCAACATCCAGAAATCAATAAATGTAATTCATCACATCAATAGAGTTAAGGTTAAGAATCATATGATTATTTCAACAGATGCTGAGAAAGCATTTGACAGAATACAACACCCCTTCATGCTCAAAACACTAGAAACAATATGAATAGTAGGATGCATTTTAGAAGTTAACTATGAATTGAACTGTCAAGGAAAGAGAATAACTTAAACAATCTTGAAGAAGAACAAAATTGGTGATTATGCTACCAGATATCAAGATATCATAAACTTAACAGTAACTAAACCAACGGGGTATTCAGGCAGGACTATGCAATCAATAGAACAGACTATATATACAAACAGGTTTACACTTTATGACCCTTTATTTGTCACAAGTTGTGACTACAAGGAAAAGTGTAATCTAGACTATGCATAAATGATGATAGATCAATTTAAAATCCATGTATAAGAAAACAAACCTTGACTTCTACCTCATACTGCTCTGCAACTCAATTCTAGATGGATCATAGACCTAAATATGAGAGAGGAAACAATGGTTTCTCAAAGAAAACATTGAAGAATATCATTTTGACTTTGAGGTAAGCTAAGAGTTCTTGAAGGGCATATGTGACAGCAATAACAATAAAGGATTGCTAAATTTGTTAAATTAAGAACTTCATCAAAAGAACTTCATCAAAATATACCATAAGCAGAATAAAAAGTCAAGCTATAGAGTTTGAAAAGATGTTTGAATTTACATATATCTGAAAAAGACAGGGTATCCAGAATATATTCACAACTCCTAAAAATAAATAAGAAAAAGATAAGATAACCCTATTTTTTAAATGGGCAAAACACTAGAACAGGCAGTTCATACCAAAATATTTCCAGATGGCCAATAAATTTTGATCCTTTCCTTCTTATGAATCTCCTTCTTCCCCAGTCTTTTATCTAAGATAGTAAATGGCACCATCATCGACTTGGTTTCTGGTTTTCCTTGTGAGAAAAATGAAAAAGAATCATTATATCAAGATTGATTATATTGGCCAAGTGACTGGAATTGGCAAAAATAGTAGCCAGGATGCTGAAGTGATGAAAAGGAAATGTAAATAGATAGTTCAGGAAAGTCCGAAGGCCTTAACCAGATTTTCTTGTAATTTTGCTCCTGCTTTTTTATATTCCAGTAGTGCTAGTAAAAATAAATTATAGTTGTTAATTTACTTTATTCAAAATTTACATACCAAGCACTGATCTGGGTTTGTAAAATGGGAAGATAAATGAAATGCTGACTCTGCTCTCAGAGTTCTCAGGCAAGTACAGAAGATGGCTAAGTAAATAGGTGTTTCACGGCAGGCACTGTGTCTCTTGATGTTGGTAATACAAATTGCTCCTGAAGGGGACACCTACTAAGACTAAGAATCTGTCATATAAGGAAAGGGTTGCCAGAGAAGTAATACCATAGAAGAGATACAAGAGCCCATTAGGGTGAAATCATGGGCAACCTGGTCTGACAGAACAAGCATGCATGAAACAGGTCCAGTGACAGGGAAGGATGGTATTTTGAAGCCTGAGACTGGAGTGACAAACTGTGGGTACTGTGACAATGGACTTCCAGGCAACAGCAGGCAGCAGGTGATCTGCTTGGTGGTCTACGGGCAGTCTGCAGGCTACCAGTGGGTGATCAACAGGTGGACCTCAGGCGGTGGGTGATGGGTTGGTGAAAGACAGGCAATGGGCAGGCAAGCAGCAGGCAAATGGGCAAATGGCAGATGATAAGCGGCAGTGAGCGATCTGCACTAAAAAAATAGGCAATATGCTGGCAGACAGTGGGTGATAGTGGTGGATGAATGGGGTAAGCAGCAGGGCATCAATGAGCAGCAAAGACTGCCTGACAGAGAAACAGATTTTCCTCTGCTTGAAATCCAAGTTACAGAGTGACAAGTAATGTAACCCCCCTCTAGTCTGCCATCTTGGATCTCCCCTATGTATAATATAAATAGTACAAATAAACATTCATTTTTTTTCATTTGATCTGTGTTTAGGAAGAGTAAGACAATAGTAGCAGACAAAGTAGAGGTAAGAAGTAATGAGTTTTTTCATTAAGGTAGCAACAATAGTGATGGAAAGGACATAAGGAATTCAAAAGTACATTAAGAAAGTAAAATTAACAAAATTGGCAATGGATTTAACATGAAAATGAGGGAGAACACACACATACAAAAAGTGAAATGAGATTGAGTGTGTGATGGTAATACTGATTATGAGCAAAGGGGAGAAATAAAGCAAGTTTGTAGGGGAAGAAGGTGAATTACATTTTCACCTTAGTAAGTTTTAAGTCGATGAGATGTTTGAGAGGAAGATCTGCACTCTGCATTTGAATATGCAGATCAGAATCCCCAAGAGGGAGATGAAATATGTGAATTCAGGAGTCATGTGTTGCTTCTTTAATTTTTAAAAATAAAATTTAAATATAAAAAATAACTTTTAAAATAGCTAAATTGTATGTATATGTATTTCAAACATATTGTTTGGTTTTGCAGGTTTTCTGTCATTTCAAATATGATATCACATGTAGTTTCACAATGCTCCCTCTATAGAAATCACCATATGCTTCTAAGATTAATTCATGTTGTGGTATGTGGTTGTCACTGATCACTATCATTGCTACCTAAAATTCTGTTTGTGTAAATATACCACAATTTATACATTTACCTGGTCAACATTTAAATTGTATATATTTTGTCTCTGCTCATATTTAATGGAGTTAGACTTCATCTAATGATGTAAATTATATATTTAGATTCTTGATAATCATTTATTAGTTTTACATATTTAACATAACTTCTCTGAACTGCAATTTGCCTGTTCTTCTTGTTTATGGTGTCATGATTTTTTTTAACTTTTTTAAAAAAATTTTTAATTTTATTTTTATTTGTTCTAACTAGTT
The DNA here is from genome assembly GCA_020662805.1 of Glaucomys volans. NCBI lineage: Eukaryota > Metazoa > Chordata > Mammalia > Rodentia > Sciuridae > Glaucomys > Glaucomys volans. The sequence goes on from JAJEJO010049716.1 coordinate 270,990, forward strand.
ATAAATGACAGAATGCATTTATGCATTTTGATAAATCATACATAAATGGAGTATAATTTCTTATTTTTCTGATTGTACATACTGCAGGATCACATCAGTCATGTTGTCATATATGTACATGAGGTAATAATGTCTGTTTCACTCTACTATCCTTCCTACCCCCCATACCCCTTACCCTCCCTTCACTCCCCTCTACCCATCTAAAGTAACTCTATTCTTCCCTACTGCCCCCTTCCCTTATTGTGAACAAGCATCCACATATCAGAGAAAACATTTGGCCTTTGGTTTTTTGGGTTTGACTTATTTCGATTAGAATCTCCATCTATTTACCAGCAAATGCCATAATTTCATTCTTCTTTAAAGTTGAGTTATACACACACACACACACACACATACACCATCTTTATCCATTCATCTGTTGAAGGACACCTAAGTTGGTTCCATAGTTTGGATATTATGAATTGAGCTGCTATGAACATTGATGTGGCTGCATCACTGTAGTATGCTGATTTTAAGTCCTTTATTTTATTTTTATTTTTTTCTTCACCAACATCTCTCTCCACCATATTTGGAACAGGGTATTTTTCATGCATCAGTTTGTTGAGGATGGTGATATATGCATGATGTTTTGCAGTTCTGTTGTATATTCTTTTATATTTTTTCTCTTTATATGTATCCTTCCTCTCACTTGTCTATTTTCCTGGATTCCCTTTCTCCCTTTTCTCCACCTAACAGGCAATCTCCCTTTGTTCCTCTTACACTCTTCCTGTGAATTTTTACTTCTAGCATCTCTCTTTCTTCCTCATGAACATCACATCCTACACTATTTCTGTTCTCTCTTTGTCCACCATTTGAAATTGTAAAGCCTTTGGGCAAATTTTGTGTATATGTTGTGGACAATGATGTAGCTCATCATTTCTGTTTATAGCAAGAAAGCAGTAGACGCCTTGGTAGGAGCTATTAGATTTAAGGCTATAATATTGTTTACACCAGGCACTGTTGATATTGGTCTACCTTTTAAAGGTGGGGTACTGGAAATATTCAGGGACAATAGAGATCTACAGAGTAGAATCAATACTGTCTTAGATCCACACAACTACATGGGAAAACACACAAGCAACATGAAAATACAAGGGAACAAAGTGCCCCAATCAAACTAAGATGCCCCAGCAGGAAAATCCACTGACAGCACAGTAGAAGAAATGTCCAAGAAGGAGTTTAGAATATACATAGTTGAACTGATCTGTGAAGTAAAGAATGGTATACAGAGTGAAATCAAAGAGAAAATACAGGAAGTGAAAGATCACTTCAATAAAGAGTTAGAAATTCTGAAGGAAAAAAACCAGAAATCCTCTAAATTAAGAAATGAGTAAACCAAATTATCAATTCAATGGAAAGCATCACCAACAGACTAGACCATTTGGAAGACAGAACCTCAGGCATTGAAGATAAAATATTTAATATTGAAAATAAAGTTACCATGCAGAGAATATGGTAAGAATCCATGAACAGAACTTCCAAGAATTATGGGATAACATGAAAAGACAAAATTTAAGAGTTGTCAGGAAAGAAGAATGAGCAGAGATACAAACCAAAGGAAAGCACAATGACATAATATCAGAAAATTTCCCAAGTCTAAAGAATGAAATGGAAAATCAAATACAGGAGAGGAGGTTTACAGGACCCCAAATGCACAAAATTACAGCAGACCCACACCAAGACCCATTATAATGAGAATGACTAAAATACAGAATGAGGATAAAATCTTAAAGGCCCTAAGAGGGAAAAAAAAAGCAAATTATGTACAGCGGGAAACCAATTTGGATCTCAACTGATTTCTCAACCCAGACTCTCAAAGCTAAGAGGTCATGGAAGAACATATTTCAAGCACAGATGATTTAATTTTAATAAGTTAATTTTATAAATATTTTCCTTTGAAGCTTTCTTTATGTCTTATTTAAGAAGGAGTTGCAGCAGGCATAGTGGAGCATGTCTTTAATACCAGCCACTCAGGAGGCTGAAGCAGGAGGACCATGAGTTCAAAGCCAGCCTCAGCAATTTAGCAAGGCCCTAAGCAACTTAGCAAGACCTTGTCTCTAAAAAAAAAAAAATAGAAAGAAAAAAAAAGTGCAGAAAGGGCTGGGGATGTGTCTCAGTGATTAAGCACCCTGACTTCAATCCCTGGTACAAAAAAGAAAAAAGAAAAAGAAAGAAAAGAAAGAGAAAAAGAAAAGAAGCAGCTAGCATTTATTTCCTTCTAAATGTTTTAGTATTTTGCCTTTCACCTTTGGAATCTATCCAACTGGAATTATTTTTTGTTATTGGTATGAAGTAAACAATCTGTTTCTTCCTTAGATAGTTAACCAGTTTTCCCAGCACCATTCATTAAATTATGCACCATTTTTTCCACTGATCTCCAGTGCCGCTTCTGTTATTTATTGGACACTCATACATGTACAATTTTCTGGGATCTCTGTTTTTGTCTCCTATGGTTTGTGTTTAGTTTTGCACAAGCACACTTCATTTATTAGATTTACAACAAGTCTTACTTTCTGGGAATTCAATGAGCTCCACCTTGCTCTCATGCTTTTTAGGTGCCTGAGAGTTCTTTGAAACTATTATTCTGGATCCATTGCTGATGTTGAGAAATCTTTTTATTAGTGTAACCATTGTTTACAAGTGACCAGTCCCCGTTTTGGTTGCCTGTAAAATCTTCTTTTATCTTTAGTATTCTTCAATTTCACTATAATTTGTCTAGGCACTCTTCTCTCTCCCTCTCACTTCTTTAGTGACTGGCTTGTCTGGTGTTACTTTGCTGGACCACCGTATATCATAAGCCCCTTTGTGTATCTGATAAAATCTGTGGACTTCTCTCCTGGTGTCATGCCATACATCATAGATCACAGCACACGTTCAGGGGGTTCACTGACCACTTAAAAACATATACAGATTGCAAGAAACTTAGATGAAGAACATACACATTAAAATAATTCTGGTAGAACTATGATGACTCTCCTCTTTCTTTTTACAGAGCCACATCCCCAGCCACATCCCCAGATTCATGTACAAGTAGATACATGTGTGTGTGCTCACACATGCACACATACACACACACACACACACACACACACACACACATGCACAGATAAATATAATTACCAGCAACCTGCAAAGGATACAGAGCATAAGCATCATTGACACTGACCATTTCTGATTACTCACTCTATCATAGATGCTGTTTAGACATTATCTTGTGAAATCTTTACAAGAGTCCTGAGACTTAGACACCAAGTGTGTCTAAGTCTGTATGTGCTTAACCTCTGTCAGGAGTAATTCAGTCTCTAATGGAAGCATCAGCTTACCCTCTGTAGCCCATAGCAAGGGGTGTGGGCATGCATATGTGTGTGGGCAAGTGTGTGTATGTGTGTGTGTGTGTGTGTGAAGGTAGTTGCTGAGACATATCTATCTGACCACAGCAAATGAGAATAATTTTAATGAGTCCCCCTGCCTCTATTCTTAACCTTTTAATACCCTCTCTCCTCAAGGCTACAGGAGTGATCTTTGTAAAATATAAATCAGATCATGTCATTCTGTTGCTTAAAATATTTCAATGAGCTGAGCATGGTGGCACACACCTGTAATCTCAGCAACTTTGGAGGCTGAGGTAGGAGAATTGCAAGTTCAAAACCAGCATCAGCAACTTAGTGAGGCCCTAAACAACTTAGGGATATCCCATGTCAAAATAAAATATAAAAAAAGGGCCGGGGATGTGGTTCAGTGGTTAAGCGTTCCTGGGTGTGTGTGTGTGTGTGTGTGTGTGTGTGTGTGTGTATGTATATATATATATACATACACACATATATATATATCTGTAGATAGATAGATAGACAGGTAGGTAGGTAGATAGATAGATAGATAGATAGATAGACAGATAGGTAGATAGATAATTTCAGTGACTTTCCATGGGCTGATAATAAATCCAGACTTCTTACCATAACTTTTAAAGTCCTATGCCTTCTTACCTTGCCTGCTTTTCAAAACCATCAGATGCCATCTTGTATCCGTGTACTCTCCAACAAACTGGCTGCTTCCCCTCTCATGTGTGTCAGGTTGCTTCCTGCCTTCCAGGCCTCAGGACTTCTGCATTGACTTTTCCACCAGTAATGCTGCTTCTCAGGCCTTACCTGACCACCTGTTCTAAGTTGGCCCCTTCCTGTTTTCTTCCATCACATCACCTTGTTTTTCTTCTTCATGGCATTTAGCAGGATTTGAACATATTTTGATTTGTATATTTTCTTGCCCATAGTCAGCTTCTCCTAAAAGAACATCTATTTTATGAAAGCCTTGTTTTATTCTACACTATTATCCCCAGTGCCCAGGTCAGAGTCTGGTGTAGAACCAACATTTAATAGCTATTTAATTGAATGAAAGTCAAAAAGTTTACTCTGGAACCTGAAAACTATATGAAATTTTAATAAATGAACCAAGTCCTAAAGAAAGCAGTGTATAGGACCAGTAAATAGAATCTAAAATGAAAAGCTAAGAGAATTTAGAATTATATCCCTCAGGTGTAATGAAGTCAAAGAGAGTGTCAGTAAGTAGCATTTGAAAGAACAAATTGAAAAAACAGCTAAATTGAATAACAGCTATTTTTCTCTTCCATTAAGTTTGGGACAAGAGGTTTTCAAAAACCATATGAGGAATTCAAGTTGAATAGTAGAAAAAATAGTTTGCAATATGGGTAATAGAATTCCCCCAGGTGGTTTGCTATAGTCAGTGGTTTGATGGTTAAGCTGAAGATCTGCCTTCAAACCTGACATACACATTTTCTATAGAAATAGATGAACTTTTGTAACAAAAATACCCCCAGAAAGTAAAGAAGCAGTACTCTTAACCACTGGATCATTTTGAACTTAATCACCTTTTATTACCTTTTATTTCCTGGAGCTTGAGGCTGCAAATACGGATAGGAACGGGGAGTGGAAATGAATTCACATGTGAAAAACTGCAGGGTCTAGTAAAGCAGTATATGCATGGTTATTAAAACCTCATCAGAGGTTTTACATAGATCTGTGGCCCTTAAGGGTAAACTGACATCACATGTCTGTAATGTACCTGATGGAATCTAATGACATATTTCTCATGTTCCTTAATCAGCATTAGCCTTAGTGGGATCTGAATGTATATTTCTGCCTTTAATACAAAAAAGGTGAATTTTTAAGTTTAGTGTTTTTAGAAAGCAATTCCTATCTCACATGCAAATGTCATTGGAAAAAGCATCCAGAGCCCGTGAACTACCGAGGCTTCTTTGACTGCTCAGCCCTGGGCACTCTCTGTAAGTAAGCTGGACTCTATCTATGAGATTCAGCTCTGTGCTTACTCCCTCAGCTAAAGACAAGACTGACTAAATCTTTTGAGTGAAATCTTTGATTTGCCAATATCTTTGCTGCCTATCTGACCATATTACAATTTAATTCAAGAATATACTGAAAGGGAGTTTTTCCAAAGAGACCGGGTTTAAATTTAGCCCCTATTTCAATCTGAAATAAAATTGGTCTGCTTGGAAGCAATTTTCTCAAAAATGATTTGCCGAATAGTAATAATTTTAAAAATCATATCTGACAGCCTCGATTCTTAGCTCTACAAGAGTAGCCTTTGTGTGGGTGTGCTTCTGCTAGCACATTCTTGTGTAATAAGAGAACATAATTAATACTGCACCTTTTTGAGTAATTGTTCTTAGAAAATTGCATGTTGAAGGACTCACGTGTCATTTCATCGTGTCAGATTTCCTTGTCATCTTGGACTCAACAGGTGTTTTGTTTGTCAGTTGTCCCTTTTAAAATATTCTCTTTTGGAAATCAAATATATACATATACATATATATGTATATATTTCCCTAAAATATCTTGTAATAAAGTGTTTCACCTGCTGCATACTTTCATGGTGTCAGATAGGAAACTCGGTGGGCAATGGCCTGGAAATTTTACTTGTATCCAGCCTGTATTTTTATGTTCTGAAACTTTTCCCATTCTAGTGGATTCAGAAGTGATTGTGGCAAATATAATACCTGGAAGGAAGAGATCCTGTTTCATTTAGCATCTCCAGAGCCTACTGCTGTGTTTATGCTCATAGTTTTCAGTAAATGCAGACGCCATTAGATACCCTGCACTCATTGACATCCTTCCACCTGAGTGCACACAATGATCCTCAGTGCACCTTCTCCTCCTAGGGATTACCTGAGTTTCCTGCTTCATTCCCTCCATCACTATAAGTCTCATCTTTTTCCTCCTTAACGAAGATCTCAGTGAAGACTGATTCAACTAGACTCCACTGGCATTGAAATTCATGTTCCCTTCTTATTCTGAGGTCCTAGTTTCTCCTGCCTAGACCTCTGCTTCAGAGAGATGAAGGCTTTATCTTCCTAAAAGTTGTGGAACAAAGGAAAGTTACTCTTCTCCCTTCTCAAACCACAGACTCATTCTTCTTAAAGTTCTATTTTAGGGTAGAACTAGTGTGAAGCTTTGGCAAAAAGGCTATCCAAGAAATTCTGGTAAGTTTGGGGGGGTTATTCAGAATGAGGATATTGGTGGTAGGTTTTAGGAATCCATCTCAGTACAGCATTGAGTTGTGTATGGAAAGTTGGATTTTAAAAGAATTGCAAGTATCTAATGGGATCAAATAACACATACCCACACACAACCAAACCACCCTGGATCTCAGGAACTCTTATAATCAGGTTCTCAAACTTTTATTTTTCTCTGCATATCTTCTCCATTCTTCTCTCCACTAATAGACTGGCCATCTTTCTTTCCTCATCCAAATGGCAGAAAATGTCCACAGGCATAAACTCTTCAATTTAGGCGGACAGCAGCTTAAACTGGACTCTTCGTTGATTTTAAATTCCTGTAGAAAAACTTGAAGCAGTTGAGCCTAAGTTTCTACCCAGGTTTCATCAATTATTGTGTGTATGTACAGAGGGCATCAAGGATGGATCACACTGTCCTAGCTTGGTGGTTTCCATAGCAACCTGTAGGCTGAAGAGTTGAAATGAGAGACAGGATCCAGAAAAGGGATGAGTGGGCAGAAGTGGTTGCCGGACAACAGAAGCAAAGCTAATGATGGCGTGAATTGTGGATCTCCTCCATGTAATCACATCACAGTAGGTTCCCATGCAATCTTATCTCAGCAACATTTCCATAAATCCCAAATCCTATTTAAATATGCATTTAAAATAAAAGCATATAAGATAGAGAACACACAAAAAGCTTTCAAACATCCAGTAATGATTCATATATCAGCACCCCAGGATTTTCTCTGATGCAGCCTCTTATCAGTCAAAGAGAATGACACCATAACCTGCAAAATGACCAGCCACATTTTGGTGGCATCTGACTATTTCAACTTGTGTTCACAATTTAAACAGCGAGCCCTTAAGATTTTTTTAAATTCCTTGAGGGAATGAGGAAGTGAATCAGGCTGGGAAAGACAGAGTTAAAAAGGGCCACCTGCCATCCCATAAACAAGATTTAAAAAAAAAAAAAAAAGAAAGAAAGAAAGAAAGAAAGAAAGAAAGAAAGAAAGAAAGAAGAAAGAAAGAAGAAAGAGAGAAAGAAGAAAGAAAGAAAGAAAGAAAGAAAGAAAGAAAGAAAAGAAAAGAAAAGAAAAGAGAGAAAAGAAAAGAAAAGAAAAGAAAAAAGAAAAGAAAAGAAAAGAAAAGAAAAGAAAAGAAAAGAAAAGAAAAGAAAAGAAAAGAAAAGAAAGTCTTTCCTTCCCTGGTTGTTTCCATCCTGCAGGGAACAGCAGATGTTCAGCCTGAAATAAGAAGTGTCAAATTTGCATATGCAGACAAATGCCCACAAATAGGCCTGGCTCCATTTATCTGTACCCCTTGAGAATGAAAAGCTACCTACTGCTTCATCTGCCAGGAATCCTCAGACCTGCCCCACCATGACTCAGAGTGTGGGAGAGAGGGTTTTCCATCCTACATTGCATTCTGGATAGTGGTTTAGGCTCTAGAAATGCAGTGCACGCCCTCCTTGGGTTTCTGTAGGCTGGGGTAACAGCTTCATGGCAAGTGCTCTGAGAAAAGATGATGTTGATCCTGCTGAGATGCAGTAGCTCCTCTGAGCCAGGCCACATGCTAAGCAGTTTACAAGCTTTAGCTAACTTTCCTCTCACAATAACTTTGGAAATAATTTGCATACATTTTTGTTCTAGATACAAAGGTAAGTCAAAGATGGGAGAAGTTAAAAACTGGTTCAGAGTCCTTCAGCAAGTAAGCAGGGAAGGTTAGGAACTGGAATTTCAGTCCCAAACCTGAATACAAAACCCAACTGAAACAGTGTAAATTTAATTCACCAATAAAGTTACAAATTCTTGCTCAGTCCCTTAATCTTATGAGTAGGTTATAGTAGGTTAATGAGGTATTCTTAGGAAGCATTTGCACAGAAAAAGAAGCATCACAAACCAAATACATACGCAAACGAACCACAGTGCTCCTTGATAATTCATCAAGCTGTATACTGTTGATTTGTGTACTTTTTTTTTTCCTGTATGCTTTACTTCAGTAAAAAAAAAAAAAAGGGTTTTTTTAATGAATCATAAAAATTCAACCCAGTTACAAGTACTCAGCTGTAGACATATAGGTTCTTTGAGAACAATAACTATATTTTATTCATCTTTGCAATTCTGTTCCTAGTGGAGTTACTGATACAAAGTACTATGTGCCCCATGAACACTTACTAGAATTTAAGTTTCCATGTCTACAGAATAATAGAATGTTAGAACTGAAAGGGGCCTTAGAAACTATCCAACAAAATGGTTTTTCTTTTGATTATAGGTGGCATAACCCCAACTCAAACTGACTTAAAGGGAGAGGAAAATAAAATGTTTAAACTCACAAAATGGAAAATCCAATCATTGGTTAGGTATATCACCTATGTGGGTTATGTAGAGTCAGAATGGACGTTCTTGTTTGGACAATATCTCCCATGGACCACACTAAACGGATGTTTCAAATGAGACTCAGTCAAATGATCAAAGCAAATTTCACCAGGTTTTATTTTCTCATGTCAACTGAATATTTATTAGTGCATCTGCTGACAATAGAGAGGAAAGGAGGGCAATATTCATTAAGTATGTATTGTGAGCAAGGTACTTTATTTACATTACCTCATTTAATTTAATTTTTAATCCTTGCATCATCCCTGGGAGTTTGGATTCTGTTTCATTTGACAGACAGGGGAACTGGGTGTCTAAGTGATGCACAGCCAAAATCACAGAAACAGTACAAGAATAAAGCACTACATAATCAAGTTGAGTTCTGGTCTTCTGAATGCAAGCCTCGTGCATTTGTCCACCCAATCCATCTACCTCAAACCAGAGAACAAAGGACTGGTCCCCTTCAGTCCTGCTTAAAGAAAACTGAGTTTATACTGATTTTCCAGAATGATATTCACTCTAATTTTTTTAACCTTAATTCTGTTATTTGTCGTATCTCTTCAAAACTCCAAAGTAATTAGATATTTCAGGAAACATCTCTCATTAACAGAGGACAAGTAAGACCCTAAAATTACTACTCTTTGGCCATTTGACTTATTCTCTCCCCTACTATTTATGCTATTTGCTCATAAATCCATCCATCTATTAAATAACCCTGTGACCAAGAACCAACTCTGGGAGAATCTTTTCCCATTCAAGTATGTGCTTTTCAGTCTGCTATATACACTATTGTGCTTCATACTTACCTAGCTTCATTTTTAAAATTTGTGAAATCCTCACTCCACTGTCATTTCAAGTGCACAAAATAGTATTTCAATTTCTTTCCAGCTTCAGCTGCATCCTTATAAAAGTTTAAGTTTTTATTAATATAAATAAATAAAAATTGTTTGAAGTGTAAGTGTATCACATTTGCAAAAAAATAACACATTTTCAGTACTTCCTGCATACACCCACATCCACAAACTCAAAAGCACACAAAAACACACACACATTTATGCAGAGGGATTGAGAACATAAATAAACAAAGCTATGTTTTTAATTTAGACTTTTGTTCCTATTTCTCAGCCAAGTTGCAAATACATCACCTGTGCATGCATCAGGACATTTTTTAAAGTATGATTTCATTCTACTTTTTGTTTAAGGATTTGTTCCTCTTGGACTTGTTAGAATAATCCCAAATGCTTTATTGCCATTGTTATTTCACTGTTTGGGACCACATCTAATAATGCGTCACAGGTCATCCTTGGTTGTGTGGGATACTTCTTCAGTTAACCCTCTAATCCCAAACCCAGGCTCAACTGCTATAGCACAGAGTCGGTGGGTGGTCTGTGATTAAAGCTGTTGTAAATGTCCTAAGTTGGTGGAAATTAAACTAAAATTAAAAACAAGTTGCAAAATCCTAGGATAAACATCTTTAATAGCGCATTTCCCATGAAGTTCCCCAAAACAGTGTAGACAGCAGAGAGGATGACATATGGCAGAGACAGTCTGCTTACAATGTAGCACAGACTGCTCAGCAGGCAGATCTTGAGGCCTCCAGTTTGATCAGATCTATTTACTTACCATATAAATCCAGCATTCTGGGACACCAAAAGAGCGGCAGCTTTGAGTGGAAGAAACAGCAGCCAAATAGTCTGAAAAATGAAGCAAACAAGATGCCAAGTTGGGGGGGAGGGGGAGCTGAAGTACCTCGAAATTGTGAATTGGAAGACCACGTGTGGGGACAACTCTGTAAGGGTGGAGGGACAGGGAAGATGTATTTCTGTCAAATGAATTAGGATTTAAAAGATTTGGGTTCCATGTCATTGAGGAAAATGATTAAGGAAAATCCCAAGATGAACATCTGCAAGATGCTAAGCTTTTGGCAATGTGGTAATCCCACTTATTGGGATTCTACTGTTAAGATTAGGGTCTCTAAAAGAAGAGCATATGGGGACTGATCTATGTCACTGCATTTTGCCAGTATTGATAAAGAGTCCCAAATCTGACAAGTGCTAATGAAGCATATTTATATTCTAGATTATACAGTTGACTTTTCTTAAAAAACCATTAGTCACTTTTCCATTTTTATAATTCAAAATGCCAGCATCTTTTATGGGGGAAAAGCAAACAGGATTCTGTCAAAACGAGCAATGCATGTGAACCCACAAACCCTAAGTCTTATACTCCCCACACACATAACTAAGGCCAGAATCATTTGCCCAAAGAATCTAATGGTGCAGGTTTCCTGCAATCCCCAAGGAAATAACTGATCAAGCACAGTTTGGACTAATAAATTGAATGTCTACAGAGCTGAATGAAATTGGTTTGCACAAATTTGTATAAACAGGGATGCATCTTCCTTCCAACAGTCACTGGTCCATATTTTGTTATCATGGAAATAGCCTTAAACTTTGGAGAGAAAAGCTTGGTTTGAAGAGAAGTATATGTCCACATTCCATGTGTACAGCTAAAAGAATAATCCCTTTGTATGAACCTATAAGTGACTGAATTAGGTACTTCTGTGTAATTAAAAAATGATACCATTGTAAAAAGTTTTGCCCATTCAAAATGGACACACCCATTCACTGATCACATTTCTAAGAGTAGGAATTCCTCAGTAGATAAAATTGTGATTTTCCCCCAAATTTGGAAATGGGAACTTTGTAATTAGACTGCCGTGTGATAACTTTAAAACGTCGTCCACATGGTACAGTTGCAGGAAAAGGGTCATTTCTTCACCCTTCCTTCCCACATACTTCTTCCCTGAATTCTTCACTGCTTGTTTTAAAAGGCTATGGAAATGTCTATCCTAGGATGAAAATTCATGCCCAAAATATTAACTTACATAACAAAAATAGAAAATATACACTGCTATGTAGAATAGAGAATGAGAATAGAGAAAAATAAAACAAAGGAATCTCCCTCCCAAAGAAAAAATGCTTGGGGTGGAAATGTTTGGAGAAGGAGACCCAGAGGGGAAAACTGGAAATGTATAAGATGCATGTTATTTATGTCATAATTTTTGTTCTCAGGGAAATCTATTGGGGGAGCAAAAATACCAAAACAGACATTTTTCTACCTAAATTTCATTGTTTTATAATACATTTGTGAATTCCCACAAAGTCTTGTCTTTAATCAATATATAGTCAATAACATCTTCCACATATCAACTTTAAGTATAACAGAACTGTAACATAAGAAGCTTTGCCTTCTGACAATTCCTTCCTTACCTGAAAATTTTTGAATATTTGGCAAAAATGATAATATGATGAGCAATATTCCTCAAGCTTAAGTTTCAAAGACTTCCTCAAATGAAAACTGTATTTTTTTAGTCATATAGAAGATGCCTGTAACCTCCCTCACCACCCCTTGCCCATGCCATTGTGATCCTATATTAGGTCTCTTATTTTCTGTGGCTAAGTGAGCTTAACCAGGGCACTATAGTACAACTAAGCAAAGTAACTCACTTCAGTTTACTGGTTCAAACATTGTCTTCAACATATAAGGCTGTTTATTTTTTCTGCTAGAGTATATAATTAACAATGGGCTTCCTAGGCAGCAAATTAGGCATTTCACACTAACTTTATAAGTGCCATCAGGAGTTGGAATGCACAAACTTCTCACACCAAATTGAGTATATTTCTTAACCAACCTGATTTGGAACCAAAATGCTCAGTTGGTATCCTGAAAATCTGATGAAACCAGCTATTGTGTTTCCTTACAAATACACAATAGCTGACTTTAGAGACTAACCAGGAGCCATTGTACCCTAATCAGAAGCAGGTCACTTGGGGGCATGGGATTCAGCTGAATATAATGACTATAAACACTGTCATTCTTTCAGCACAGATTACCCTCCTGAACTCCCAAATCGTTGATCTGGGAAATAGCTTCTTAAGCTTGAAATCTTTAAAATTCTGAGAGAGTTCTAGTTAGTTTTCTACACATTATAATGTATATTTTTCTCCTCTTTCTAGAATCATATGAAACAAATGTTAATAAATAAGCCCCCCCTTCAAAATCATCCTGTATTTTCCAAGCTCTTAAGTAAATATCAAGGAATGGTTTGGGTTTTTCTTTCAATCCTAAAACCTTGTATTTTATGCAGTTGAATTCAGAGATAATTGTGCTTCAGTTGATTTATGCCTATTTTCAATGTCTTATTGACTTTATTTTGTACCTGTGGATGGTTTGAAAATGTCTTGCTTTATGTAAGATCTAAAGGTGTTGAGGAGAAAAATAGAATACCAAGTCATTCTTTATATTACACATTACACCAAGTGTTATGCAAAGGCAAGTGTATTTTTGTGGCTTGAGATGACAAACTTTTTGCCAGAAAAGTAATTTGGAGAAAACTGGTGATGAAGAAGGATATGGCCTATTTGTTAAGGAATTCTACATATATATTAAGGTTGGACAAACCCATCTATATGAATGTTAACAACTGATGTTAAAAAAAGTCCCGATTCCCACATTAACTTAACCATTTCAGGGAAAACTTTTTTTTGTTCATAATCGATATATCCATAAAATGTAATTAACATTTAATAACATGAATTATTTTCCATGCCAGACACTGGGCCAACTGCTTAACAATATGAGGAATTTTTTCACCATAAATTCTATGTGAGAATTTCTTATGGATAATGAAGTTGAAGTGATAAGAGGCTTACACTCACATCAGATTCCAAATGCTTTCTCTCTGGAGAAACAAGAGACCTGAAAGGCAGATCACTATCCATCCGTCACCTCTGGCAGGAATGGTGACATTATGACCAGAGGGAAGCAGCAACCAGAAGAAACCTAGAGAGTTTCCAGGAGAAAAATGAGATGCACAATTGTTATTCCTAAAATAAAAGGAGGGGGGGAGTAAGTTTCACTTGTGAGTTATCAGATGCATCTCCTTCAAGGGTCCTGAACAACACTCATGAAAACTTTGAATTTTATTTTAATTACTTTGTCTTTCTTTTCTGCATGCCTATTAATGTGACTCAATGCCAAATACAACCAATTAGGTCTCCAAGATTTGTTCAGTTTACATCTCATTTATTCATGAAAACAGCTCTGGTTCTTATCATTTTTGAGAGGAGGAAATGAAGGCTCACAGAATTTAAATTGACAATGACTGTGAGATGGGTTCTTATCACTGCAATGTAAGAAGTGATGTGTCACTCTGGGCTCAGTAAGCCTGGCCCATTCTCTGTTCTGAGGCCAGTTGGATGATGCCAGGACAATTCTGCAGTGTCCCTGTGGCAGAACCATAAAATAGAAGCCTAGATCCCAGTCACCTCTTGGAGGAGAATAGTTTAGTATACATCAAACTTTAAATGACTGAGAAATAAAGTTTTTTGCATTAAACCACTAAGATTTAAAGAATCATTGTTATCTCAGCATTACCTACTCTGACATATTAACATGCTTTCCAGTTCTACACAGCTAATAATTGACAGGACTGGGAATATTACAACTCTTAACCACTAAGTCATCCTACCTCCAAATGGGCCCCATCCCCAGCACAGATATTCCACCATCACACTCAGTGATAACGAGTTTCTATGGTGTTTTCTACAGTGTGGGCTCAGTAGCTGATTCTCAAGCACTAGTAGTCAATAAAGCCCTAAATTATGGACTTAAATTACTTGGCTCATGCTTTCTGCATCAGAAATGATAGTATTTACCTAGAGGAAGAAGATTCTTCTCTACATCTTAATAGTTTTGTCTTGACCTCAAGGCTCAGGATGAAATTGGGAGATGTCAAAATCATCAGTTCTTTCATTAAAATCTCATTTCTGTTTCTAAGTTATACAACAGGCTAAGAAACTCTGTTACCCACTTAGGTTTCAGATCAGCCTCAAAAGTCTCTTCTTCAGATTAGCTAGTGGTGAAATACCACACTTGTTTAATTGAAAATTAATACTCTCCTATTCGTAGCCTATCCTTTCTATGGAAGTTTCCATTTCTCTTCCCATCTGCCACTGCCCATTGGTGTCATTTACTACTAGCTGGTACCTCCACTTCAGACTCTAAGAGGAAAAAGTAGATTAGAGATGAAAGTGAGTCCTATTTGCCACTGCCTCTGTTATGTGACAATTACTTATGGTTTTGTAACAGGATGTTTTAACCATGTGAGTTATGGAGTTATTTGTAAGTGTGCTTCATTCATATTCTCTTTATCCCAAATACCAATACCAGTTATGCTGACATCCAAGGAATAAGATAAAATATGGAATGATCTCTTTTTCTGAATGAGGATACATGTTCATTCAATCTGCTTTGTGACTTAATCCATGTCATTATTAAAGAAGCAGAAAGATAAGAGTCAGTTAGAAAGAACTTTGTAATACAAATCTTGTTTCCCAGTTGATCATTCAGCTGTAGATTAAATTCCTTTCAGACCACTTTAGTGTTTCATGAGATTCCAGAATTGAAAGGAAATTTATAGACTCATAAAAGAACTTATAAATTTTGACATATGTACAAAGTAAGCTGGGCATGGATTCCTACCTTCCTTGGGCTACTGGCTCATTAATTTACAGTTTAGAATTCATAGGTTCATGGTGTGGCTTCCTTTAAGATTTGCTTCCTTCCTTCTTCATAATAGTCAAATTTGTGGCTCAACCTCTTGAAAGGAACTTGAAAGTAAGGAAGGGTTACCGATAATGCTTCACCACTACTGAAAAGCCACTCAGGTCCCTTCTAAAGATGAAACATCAGCATCCCATGAAGATTGAGTCCCATGTTGGAATACCATCTGTCAGAATTCAGGGACGTTTCATAGATAAAGGAAATAGAGGAAAGAAATCAAAGAGTTCTCTTCCCAACAAAAAGAATTGGTGGAAATTCTAATTGCAGGAAAATTGTCTATTGAGGAATGTAAGAACTTCAGGAAAAATGAATTAAATGGCCAAGGTTAGGTATAGGCCCTTAAAAACCCTTAAAGATTTTTCACTCCCAATGATTCCCACCACCCAACACACAGGTCCTGCATGTACACACACAAATGCGACCGCCGCCCATGTAGCCATGTAGTTAGGTATTCAGTGAACAACAATGGACCACTTGGTACAGACACTTCAAAAGCTCCCAGATTCCAAAAATAACCAGATATGGAATCTGCATTGTTCTCTTATCCAAAATAACAGAGTGAAAAAAAACTAGCCACCCTGTGCACCTTGAGCACAAACTCTGAGCTGGCCTGGTGAAACTCAGGTGCCTGCCAGTTAGGTCAAGAAAATGCACAAGAACCATGGAACTCATGCAAAAGAGTTAATTCATGAAAAGGAAAATAGGTCAGCATGTACATTTTAAAAAAAAAATCTCTATTATTCTCTTTTCTCTTCCAAAAGTCAAAGGCTTCTCATCCTCATAAAAATTATCTCTGAAGTTGACATAGCAAGTCTTTGGAGCATTTCCACCATTAAAAGAAAGACTTTTGATTTCTGTACTAGAGATAGTAAAACAATCTTCTCATTTTCTTTGTAGTCAGAGAGGAATATGATGTATTACCTCACGTAGGCAGAGGGACAATTAATTTTTAAAAAGGCTTGAAATAATTTTTTAAAAAACTCTTATGGAATTGTCTTCATTCAGTAAAATAAGGATAACATTAGAGAATTTTATGGCACTTTATATCTGAAATTACACTAATGTTTTTAGTATATTTGATTTCCAATTGCAATTCAAGTTCATTAGTTTTTCAAACTCATCAGTTAGAAAAATAAGGTTTTGTGAATTTGTTTTGCTTTTTTGTTGCAGATAGTATGAATACAAAATAATATTTTTCCTCTGATTTTGTATGTTAATTTCATAGTCCTCCTCAATTTCCACTGGACTCACAGAGTAAGAGAGCAATTTAGGTGAGTGGGATGAGGGGAAAGGGAGAAAAGAAGAACAACTACTGTGGAAATTTCTGAAGCCAACTGATCATAGCTGAGAATGTATCTATTTCCCAATCTATAAAATTAGAAAGCCTTAACTTCTGTTCATCATAACCTTGTACCATTCTGACAAGGGTTAAATTCTAGGGTCTAGGTGGAAAAGCCCTAAACCTTCTCTGTGTTTCTCAAGACTTTAATGACCTCCATCCCTTAGTTACTTTCTATTTCCCCAGCCTTTATAACTCTAGGCTTTAAAAAAATAATCCTTATTAGAGATAACAAAAAGTCCTTCCTATTGTCTAAGAGGCATAAAACTTTCATGTAAGAAGGATTCAAAATTAAATTGATTCAAAATTTAACAGGATAGTCCTCCCCAAAACTCTGAAGACTTTCCAGTCCTCTGGAACAAGAAAATGGGGTCACAGCTATACCACTCCTCAGTGTTTAGCCTAAAGAATAAAAGTCATCACACAACAGTGATATAGGCATATCCAAGTTTATAGCAGCACAATTCACAATAGCCAAACTATAGAACTAGGTCAGGTGTCAGTCAGGGGATAAATGGATTAAAAAATAAATGGTTTATTCAACTATAAAGAAAAATGAAATTATGTCATTTACAGGAAAATGGATGAAACTTAAGACCATCATGTGAAGCAAAATAAACTAAACTCCAGAAAATCAAAGATTTTGTTTTCTCTCATACATAGAAACTAGAGAGGAAAATGGAAAAGATTTTCCTTTGTAGGAGGAAGGGAATCAGGGGGAGGGAGGAGAGGAGAGAAAGCAGAAATACTAGAGAATGATATGGGCCAATTTTATATTGTTATATTGTGTGCATGTACAAATGTATCACAATGTATCATAATGAATCCCACTATTATGTACAATTATAATGTACCTATAAAAATATGGAAAAAGAAAATGGGGCTCGTAAACATTTTACATCCAAAGATTTAATGATATCTTTTTTTCCTGGAGAGAGGATGTCTATAAGGCATCAGATTTTCAAAATCTGTGCCCCCCAAAGGGTTAAATTGCTTGAGTGGCCTACTGTAATGGGTTTGGGGGGTTTGTTTTATGGCCATCATCAAACCCTGTGGCATATGAATTTGCACAATACAGCAGGTATTTAGTCATTTAGCCCAAGAAACAGCATTAACTACTGGAGGATAAACCTGAGAAAACTTGGGGTTCTATTAAGGCATGGGGGTCAGAGTGAAAGAATTCCAGTAGAAGTTCTGCTACTAACTTGGTGGCTGAAGTTTGCAAGTCACCTCATCTCTCTGGGCTACAGATTCCACATCTCAAAAGTTAAGAAGTTAAGGAGTAGCCAGGCGTGGGGGCCCATGCCTGTAATCCCAGCAGCTGGGGAAGCTGAAGCAGGAGGATCATGGGTTCAAAGCCAGCCTCAGCATGGGCAAGGTGCTAAGCAACTCAGTGAGACCCTGTCTCTAAATAAAATACAAAATAGGGCTGGAGATGTAGCTCAGTGGCTGAGTGTCCCTGAGTTCAATTCCCGGTTCCAAAAAAAAAAAAAATTTAAGGAGTAGAACTAAATCTATGGTTTCACACCTGACCTGGAGACCCTCGTAAAACTCTGGATCACTGGACCCCAGCCACTACCAATTGAAGGGGACTCACGCTGGAATCTGATTTTTTATGTATTTATTTATTTTTTTTTTGTACTGGAGATTAAGTCCAGGGATACTTTACTACTAAGCCACATCCTTAACCCTTTTTACTTTTTATTTTCAGGCAGAGTCATGCTAAATTGTCCATGCTAGTCTCAAATTTCCAACCTTCCTAAATAGCTGGGATTACAGGCATGACTCACCATGCCTGGCTTAGAATCTGACTTTTTAATGAAAGCTTCTCTAGACATTCTACTATCTCCTAGTGTGAAAACTATTGTGGCAGATGCTCTAGGGTCAATTAAGCTTTAAAATCCTGGATTTCCATTAATCTAATATTTGCTACATTTTGCAAATCTGAATTATAATGAAGTGTTAGTTATTAGAACGAGTATATCATGGTACTCTTTTTAAACATAAGTGATTGATACCACATGTAAATAAAATTATGTATTTAGAGCCTATCACAGCACAGGGAAATTATTAATTATATGTATGTGTGTATATATATATATATATAGAGAGAGAGAGAGAGAGAGAGAGAGCGCACAGATAATGTGTGTGTGCATATACAAACTATCCTTGATTCTGCTTGATTTTTGACCATCAATGGGTTTAGTAAAAGACAAGATAGAGTGACCTTAGGTCATTGAAGCCAACAAAAAGCAAGAGAAATAAAAGTATATTGCATGCGAATCACTTTAAAAATACATGATTGCATTTAATCCTTATAACAGACAACCTGTGTTCGTTTTCCTGCTCCTAGTCTTGCAACCCTGAGTAAATCATTTAACTCTGTCTAGATTTCTTCAGCAAAATGGAAATTTAAAATACCCATCTCATGGAATTGTTGTGAGAATTAATGGACATAATGCCTGGTGCTTATCAAGTTGCTTATCACGTGATGAATACTTAGTTAATTGATAGGTAATAGGATGATAAATAACTGTGATGTTGGCTGTGAGATCTTGCTACTCAACATTTACCCTGTGGCCAGCAGCATCAGTACTACCTTGGAGCTCACCAGAAACTGATCATCTTGGGCCCTACCCCAGATGCCTGCATCAAAAGCTGCATTTCACAAGATCCCTGCATGATTCATGTTCACATATATGTTTGAGTAGACAGAGACAGTAAAATGACTTGGGACTCAGCAACTTGATAGAATGAATGTATACTACCAGTAAGCCAGGGACCTGAGGGCACACCCAGATCAGAAAATGCTAAGGTCACCATCTCTTTC
Organism: Glaucomys volans; assembly: GCA_020662805.1. Classification (NCBI taxonomy): domain Eukaryota; kingdom Metazoa; phylum Chordata; class Mammalia; order Rodentia; family Sciuridae; genus Glaucomys; species Glaucomys volans. The sequence goes on from JAJEJO010049716.1 coordinate 290,726, forward strand.
TCATCCTCACTGGGCTTCTATGACCTGAAGGTATCAGGCTTCCTGAATTTCACTGTGATGTTCTTTCTCTAGTCTAAGCTGTAACTGAAATGCTTTGTGAAACACATTTTCATGCCTACCACAGTAACAAGAGCATCATAATTTTGTTTAATTTTTCACATTTTTAATTATTCAGCTGTTTTATTTGTCACCATTTAGGGGATTTGTACAAAGCTTATGTCTAAAATGTTTCTGATTAATGCATATTTAGGCAACTAAACAGATGTAGAATGGGTTGACTGCTTTGATAAAATTAAACATTGATGAAACATATATTTGCACAGCAATAATGATGACGGCATTTGTATAAATAATAACAGATCTATTACCCTAATCATGTAGGAGAAAAAATGATGAGACAGTGATAAAATTACCAAATATGTCTGGCTTACTAGGCAGATCATTTTCAAGTGCATTTTTTTCACATGTGAATAAAATCATGTAAATTTATAGCATCTACAACCACATTAAAGTGAAAGAAGTATAATTAAGCAAAAAAATAATAATGTGGATGATACCAGAAGCATATTTCCAGGACATGTTAAATTTGCAGAGCTTGTGGTACATCATGGAAGGTACCTGTTTTTCATACAGCCTTCCCCAATACCATAGTTTGATTTTATAAAAGATGTGTCCTGAGATCAAAGCTTAAGTATTCTAAAACACATATTAATATTTAATTTCTCCTCACACAACTTAGCACCTCTGAAATTGAAAACTGTCTGTCTTCCAATCGATGACATGTCACAATTGATGGGCAACATTTATTTTTTTTTTCATTTTTGCAACCAAGGGGATCTTGGATTCAATTAAATAAGGGCTTAGGATGCCTAGTAAACTTAACCCTGGTTCACAAGGTAAATCATAGCGAGGGAGACAAATGTGGTAGGAAGGAGATATCATCCTCCCACCAGAATTCAAGCAAGAGGGGGAGGTGGATAAATAGAAAGTCATGAGATTAAATAAGGAAAGAATCCACAGTATGAAAAAACTTAGCATGAGAATAGGAAAGAGGAATGGGAGATGGAAAACTGAAGGGCTGAAACAGAAGCAGGAGATGGACAGTATGTCCTGGGGTAGACATTCAGCTTGCTGCCCTTTTCTTCATTATGCACACGGGTCAGTTCAGGTCCTAGAGAGTGGGGTGGGGGAGATGTTTTCAGCATTTTTCAGAAGGCATTTTCTCCTCCTTAGTCTACATGAGCAGCTGCACAGCCAACCACAAACATTCCCTCCCTAAAGTTCCTCTCTCCACTACCTCCTACCTTTTATTCCATCCTGAACTACCAGGAGAGGCTGAAATGATTGTAAAAACTTGTGTTTGTTCTTTCAGGTGATATCAAGATTATCGAACAAATCTACAGTCTCACAGGTATGACTTTTGCTAAAGAGAAAAATATTTGTCTAAAATTTGGAGGATTTCAAACATATCTTCCTTTCCCTTCAGGATTTTATGTATTTACTTTTTACTTTCCCTAATCTGCTTCCCAATAAGAGATGTGGTGACTGACTTTTCTGAGAAGAAAGTATGAAGAAGTATTTAAGCTCATATCTCTGTGGAAATGATTTATATTGTTATAAAGTTATTTATTATCAAAACCTAATAGGAGTAACAAAGTACTGAAGTATTAATTTTTATAAGTACTTTCCTTTCATTTAAAATTGACAAATTTTTCTTATAAGTATCCATATTATTAAAAATTTGGTTCAGAAATGGTCTGGAAATGTGTTTTTTAATATATTTGACCTCTTAAGACAGTTCCAATTTTAAATACCCTCTACTTGCATAGAAAACTTTTTAAACAGAGATTTGTCTGATTTATTAGCTAGACTTTTATTACCAATAACCTTATGATAGTATTTTTGTCAGTTTCTTCACCACTGTGACCTGACAAGAACAATTTTAAGAAGGAAAAGTTTATTTTGGGTCTCACGGTTTCAGAGGTCTTAGTCCATAAATGATTGACCCAAGGTAAGGCAGAGCAAAATGGCAGAAGGGTATGGTAGAGGAAAGCAGGTCAGGACATGGCCTTAAAAAGCAAAGAGAGACTCGATCCCCCAGGAACAAATTTTGTACCCCTAAGCCATGTCCCCAATGACCTACATCCTCAAACCACACCCTACCTTCCTTCAGTTACCACTTAGTTAATTCCTCTCAGGGGATTAATTCACTGATTCAGATAAGGCTCTCATAACCCAACCACTTCACCTCTAAACCCTCTGCATAATCTCACACATGAGCTTTGGGGGACATCTCATATCTAATCCATAACAGACAGCAACTTTCTTGCTTTGTGCCATCCTTAAAGCAGAAACCAGCAACTCTACTACACACACACACACACACACACACACACACACACAAACGACACACAAATAGATCCAATTACACATTTATTTTAGACAGTTTTGGCTGTGTGACCAATAAGCCCAACAAGAACAACTTAGAGGAGGAAAAGTTCATTTTGTTTCACAGTTTCAGAAGTTCAATTCATAGTTAGCTGGCTCCATTGCTGTGGGCCCAAGGTGAGGAAGAGTATGGTGGCAGAAGGGCTTGGTGGAGGAAAACTTCTCAGTTCATAACAGCCAGGAAGCACAGAGAGCTCTGCTAACCATGGACAAATTATAAACCCCAAAGACACACTCCCAGTGATCTACTTCCCCCAGTCACACCCATTAATCCACTAACATTACTAATCCAGTGATTAAGTTACAGCTCTCATATTCTAATTATTTTACCTCTGAAAATTCTGCATTGTCTCACACATGACCTTTGAGGGGACCCTTCATATCCAAACCATAACATTCTGCCCTTGGCCCCCCAAAAGTTCATGCCCATCTCACAATGCAAAACTAAGTTTAGTCCATTTTCAAGATTTGCCAGTCTTAACAGTTTCAGCACTGCCCAAAAGTCCAAGTCCAAAATCTCATCTGAGACTCAAGGCAAACTCCTGACTGGGGAGCCCCTGTAGAGATCAAAAGCAAATTACATATATATAATAATAATGGCACGGTGTAAACGTTTCCATTCAAAACGGGATAAATAGGGGCATGGAAAGATGCAAAGAAAGCAAAATTCAGCTGGGAAAATAAGTTCTGTAGCTCTACATCCAGTGTCTGGGGTACATGACATCATGATTATTCCCTCTAAAGGGCTGTGTAGCTCTGCCCTATGACCTTGCCGGTTCCAGCCCATATGACCTCTCTCTTGGTTTGTTTTCTGCAGATTTCCTCTGCAGATGTTCCACATCACTGCCATCTCTTAATCTCAGCAGTTTCCACCACACCTTTGACTTCCTTCTCACATCTCTCAGGATGTGGTATATTGCCCTCACAGGAGCTGCCTACAGGGATTCTGACCCTGCCACACTTTGGCCTCCTGTGTCTTCCTTTGAAATCTTGGTGGAAGCTTCCATGACCAAGAACTATAGAATCCTGCATGTCTACAAAATCAGCACCATATAAAAGTATTGCTGCCATCTCAAGCAATAGCCAAGCGTCCTGGAATAGCAGCCTGAGTGCCTGGGCAGCTGAATACAGTGAAACAATATTGTAGGACCCCCTATATAAGCAGGATACCCCCATGGTCTCTTCTCAAAGGAATTTTTACTTTTACACTCTTGATCCTTGATCTTGTATATGGTCTTGCCAATTCCTGAGATGCCCTCAAGCCATCTTTCCTATTGTCTCTTTGTATTTTCTGACTATAATCTCCTCCATAACCACACCTATTTTGGCCTCAGTTTTTTGAAAGTTTTTTAAATCTTTCCTCTCTGTTTTCTGTTTCTGAATATCACAGTAAACTCAGGTAAAAACTGCCAGCAAAACCCATGCCACCCCCTAAATACTGTGCTGCCTCAAAATTTTCTCCACCAGATTAATTGTTCATCACCTTTATATCCAGCCTCACAGAAAATCTCAGGACCTTGGAAAAATCTAGACAACCTTTTTTCCAGAATGCAACACAGATGGCCTCTAGTCAAATTTCAAATAGATCTTTCTTCTCCTCTGAAACCTCATGAGCCCAGTCTTTACTGTCTGCAGTCCTGTTCCCCTCTAGTCTCCCGAGCTCCCACCAGAATCACCCATTAAACACTGCTTACAACATCCTAGGCTTCTCCAGCCTGCATCTCCAACTTTTCAAAAACTCCTTCTACAAACCAGTTCCAAATGCTTCCAAACCACATAGGTTAGTCACAGAAACAATCCCACTTCCAGGTACCAATTTCTATTTTACTCAGTTCTGTGTCACTGTGACCAATATATCCAATAAAAACAACTTAAAGGAGGAAAAGTTTATTTTTGACTCATGGTTTCAGAATTTCAGTCCATGTTGGCTGACTTCATAGCTCTGAACCCAAATGAAGAAGGATATCATGACAGAAGAGTTTAACAGAGGAAAGACCCTCAATCATGACACCCAGGAAAGAGAGAGAGAGAGAGAGAGAGAGAGAGAGAGAGAGAGATCTGCTCATCACCAGGGACAAAATATAAAGCCCATAGCCACATCCCCAGTTACCTTCTTCCTGTCACACCCTATCTACCTATAGTTAATATCTGTTAATCCATTCAGATTATCAATTATCAAAACACTGATCAGGTTACAGTTTTGTAATCTTATCATTTCACCTCTGAACATTTCTGCACTGTCTCAAAGTATGAGCTTTCAGGGGACTCATATCTAAACCATAGCAATATGACAAAAACGTTGATAATTTACTGAAGATGGTGGGATGGGAGGCAAACAGTTTACTTTTAATATTATATCAAGAAATTTCTTAAAAGCTCCTAAAGTCTTTCATTGCTTTCAACCACACTTCTCTTTGAAATTAGTTGAATTAGTTGAATTTTCTGTTTTATCTGTACAAAACCCCTCATCAAAAAGCAAATGGTCTTTCTGTTTCAATTCTTCTCACCAGACGGCCTTTCCTCACAAAAGTACCAACTTTCACCCAGATCCTTTATATTCCCTCATGCATGTTGAAAAATTTGGTTTTGTTTGTTTGTTTGTTTTTCATTTGAAATTCTTACACTTTCATAGAATTGCAAAGATGAAGATCACTTGCAATCATACAACATCCTTAATTTTCAAAGTAAATTCTCCTGTATAATTTAGGCTGATGTTCAACTGCAATGTTAAAACCACCAGAAGAACAAGGGTTTCAAGACAATAGATGTTTATTTCTGTCTCTTGGACAAGTTCAGAAAAGAAATGTAGCTACTCCAGTGTGTCCATTAGGATCCCTGAATTTCTTATTTCTGTTTCATCAACCTCAACATATGGGTGTTTTCTTCAAGATATCCTCATTCTCCAAGATGGCTGCTAAAATCCATTTTTTTATCAACATTTGATACTAGAAACCAAAGAAATATGAAAAAGGGAAATAGAAGCTCCCTTATTTCTAGAAGCCTTTCTAAAAATTTCTCAAATCCAATTTGCTTGTATGCATGCCATTATTGCAGAATGTAACCTCATAACTAAACCAAACCAGGAAGGGAAGCTGGGAAATGTTATCTTTGTGCAGGGTGCAGTGCTAATAGTTCTGGAGCATTGCTAATAGTTCTGCTAATAGAAAGGAGAGAAGATTTAATGAAAAGAAGTAACCAGCACCTGCCCTGATACAAATGTCTTTTTCATCTTCTTCATGATCATAATCATTGCATGGACAAGTGTTCATTCAACTTTTTCTTTGTACATTGCTAAGTGCTTAATTTCTTTTATTTGATATCTAATATCTTCCTCACACTATTCCTAATTTACAAGTGAAAAAACAGATTTTTAGTAATCGTATTACCCAAGAGTACAACTAGCAAGTCACTCATGATTAGAAAGGACTTCTAGATCTCTGTAACTAAAACTCCTGCATTCAGTATCAAGATTTTGTTCTGCTTTCCCTCCAGTCAAGATAGGTTTGTCTAGTCATTTGTAAATTTAAAGCAGCTATTCTAGCAAAATGTCATGAACCAAATTTGAGAGTCCTCTAGCTATGAGCATAAAAATCTCATTGCCCTCCAGAGAGCATTTGCTAAGATATTAAGGGATAAGTCAAATGAGAAGACTGAACTCTGTGGTTGAGTTTTACAGCAGTGTGCAACATGTGAATCTAGCTACACAAAGGAAGCAAGTGTTGTTATATAGATGACCCAAAGCAAATAACTGGTACTCCTGCTAATGTGGAGCTGGGTATCTAACAATCTAATAAATTTGAGTCCCATCTGCAATGATGATAGGTAGGATAATTAATTCTTAGTACAAGGAATGTCTGCTGCCCTGATTGCAAGACTCAGTTTCTAAGCAACTTGTCCAAGGCACCAACTCTCCTTGACAAAATAAAAGTATGAAATATAAACAAATTTGTAGAAGTACAAACATTTGATAGATCATTAATCGGATGATTCTCCGTGAGTGTGTGGACACTTTTGAAACAAAGGAATGATGAAATTATCAATAGAAATGCAAATAGTTGCCTAATGAAAGAATGTACTCAATGTTTTCCATTTCTTTGGTAAGTGTGCCCTGTTGTGTCTTTAGATGGATAAGCTAATTTTTCAATTCCACCATGCTAGTACACAAATTTTCTCCTGCAATTACATGTGGGCCCAATTTTTGTTAAAACAGAGTTTTAAATGCTGTGGGAAACAAATAAAAGCAACACCAAGACTATCCAAGAAAAAACTTCTGCCTTTACCATTAATTAAAACTTGTATCTAGTTGGAAATGGAACTCTAGAAATATCATTTCATTCAGAAATTTTGAGTCATTTAGATTAAACTACAAAAATAATTTCATGAACAAACCAATCATTTTGCATAGAAGCTATATCCTAAACTGTCCTATCCTTGCCTGTAAGTCACTACAGTTGTTTACTGTGTCTCTCAGTACTGGGTATCTAACAATGTAATAAATTTCAGTCCCATCTGCAATGATGGTAGGTAGGATAATTAATTCCTAGTACAGGGAATGTCTGCTGCCCTGATTGCAAGACTCAGTTTCTAAGCAACTTGTCCAAGGCACCAACTCTCCTTGACAAAATAAAAGTATGAAATATAAACAAATTTGTAAATTTGTAAAATCTATTTTAGATATAGAAAAATTCAAATGCCCCAATATACAAACTGTTTGTTGAAGTCATAACCATAACAGCTCATGAGATTTAAATAATCTGAGGGACTTTTAGTTTTTAATTTTATTTTTATTAGGAATATTTTATTAGAAATATTTGTATAAGTGATTATATCTTCAAAAAAAACTGAAGCACATAAAAATGAATTGACCTTTTGGAATGAATTGACTTCTGACCATGCCCAGAGAAGCTAGGGCAGAGCAAGAAATTACAAAAACCTAAACTAGTGACTCTGTTCAGAGCCACTAACTTAGTGACCATAATAAATAGTCACTATAATATATATAACTATTATTGTGTATACACACACACACACACACATATTCACTATAATAGTGACTCTGTTCAGAGTCACTAGGCTAGCTTTTGCTGCCATCTCTGCCCTACATCTCCACCAGCACCCTAGACCCCAGTTGTCTTTTCCTATCTTCTCTCATTATTATTCTTAGCCTATAAGTTTGAATGACCCTAGTCAAGAGTCTGGTGGTCCTAGGATGGGTTTTGGCAAGACTATTTTTCCTTCTTTCCTCAAGTTCTTTTCAGGGAGAGGACCAAGTAGTTTGTTCCATTTCTTGTTCACAACTTATGAGAAGAAGGAGAGCAGGAAACAGGAATAGCTGAGGACACTTCTGATTTTTTTCTTCTATCCATGTGACCCCAAATAGAAAAGATTTTTATTCCCAAGGAAAATATAATTTTCATGGTAAAGTTCCACTAAAGACGTTGTAATTTGAAATAACAAAGCCCAAGAACCTCCATTAAAATCGAAAACATGGCTGGGCGCGGTGGCGCACGCCTGTAATCCCAGCACTTGGGAGGCTGAGGCAGGAGGATCGCGAGTTCAAAGCCAGCCTCAGCAACTTAGCGAGGCCCTAAGCAACTCAGTGAGACCCTGTCTCTAAATAAAATACAAAATAGGGCTGGGGATGTGGCTCAGTGGTGGAGTGCCCCTGAGTTCAATCTCCAGTACCAAAAAAAAAAAAAAAATCGAAAGCATTTTTATTCCTAACAGCATGTTCTCACATACAAGTGACTATAGGATTAAAATCTAGGTGTAAACTTAGTTAAATACGCCTTTCACACTCTCCGCAACAGGACAGTTTAAGAGACCAAGAAAAGTTTTGGGTCTAAATCCAGGAAAGCACAGAGGATAAACCTGGAGCTCAAAAGTGGGGCAACTTTTTAACACCTGAAATAAATTATAGCAAACTTTGCAGACTTCAGTTTCAATGAGTAGTGTGTCCCTAAGGGATTTGACATTGTTCAATGAGACCTCCAGCATGAATGATATGCTCTTTAAGAAGTCTTTTGCATCTATACTAATCTACTTTATCCACTAATTTAGTCAGAGCCCAAGGGAAACGGCAGTATCAACAAGAGGCTCCCATCCATTGTGGAAGATGAGGAAGAGGAGGAGGAGGGGGAGGAAGAAGAGACAGCCTCCCTCTCTCCCATCTACACAAGGGGATCCTCCTCTTCACGCAGCAAGAAGATTGGAAGCAATAAAAGCTACCTAGGCTTAAGCTTAAAGCAGTTGGCCTCAGGAACTGTGCCATTTCATTCACCCATCAGAGTCTCCAGTTCAAATTCCCCCAAAACCAAGCAGGAGACTGACCCCCCTAACCATGGCAAAAGGAAAGAGAAGAACTTGAAATTGCAGCTTTCCACTTTGAATAGTGCTGGACCCCCAGACCTCAGTCCAAGGTAAGAGTTCACACCACGAAACTTTCTCTGGTGAAAGTGGCCTCCTTTAATATAGACTAGCAAATTTCTCAGCCTTCAGGGCCTTTCTACTACATAGGTTTGCAGCCTGGATTCTTTGGCATTCCTGAGCTTCGTGTGCAATTTTTTAAGTGTAAGCACAAGCATGTGTATGGTATGAGAAAAGCTAGTTTTAGGAATACTCTCAAAAGGACCCATTGAATGTTCAGCATTCTTCTCTTCTCCCTTTAGATTCACTGAGTTCTACAATGTTAAATGTGTATTTTACGTTGTGACTTCATAATAATACGTTTATAATGAAAATAAAAGTCCATCAATGTTATCTTCTTAATGCCTGATTTTGCCAAAAGGTTCATGGAACAAGTTGAAATTATGAAGAAAATAAATTTTTTTTTCATCCTATTTACCTCATATTGTACATGGTTGGAGCGGAGTTTTATTTCTGGTCTCTTCAATAGGTAACATAGCTTCATTGTTAGTTAAAAATAAATCAGTTTGGAATCAACTAAGATGATTGAGAAGGTGAAAAATCCTGACTTGGAAACTGTGAAAGGGGGGCAGGCTATGATGCCTAAAAGGAACAGCAATCATCTAAACCTCGTAAGAGCTGAACAATTCAGAGAAGCAAGGAAAAAATATTGAGAGCTTTCTATGTCTTGTGCTAGGTGATTTCATGTTCACTTCTGCATTTAGTCTTCTTGGAATCCTATAAAGTAGTCTGTATTTTCTCTACTATAAAACTGCAAGAACTCTAACTCAAAATTTAAGTATTTTTCCCGAGATCTCAGAGATAATCAGTTTTGCAAGCTGGATTCAAGTTCTGTTTTGCTACTTATAAATGATCTTTCTGGCATACTATGTATTCATTAATTCACTTAAAGAATACAACTTATCGATTGAGAGAGAATATTAAGAAAAAATAAGCAAGGCAGGGTTAGTAAAGAGTAAATGGACTAAGTTTTTGGAATTCAGTTGGAGATGGTGATTTGAAAACATTACCTAATTCTTCTCATTTCTAAATTTTTACAGAAATGAAAAATAGCAAATTTTAAATGGAGAATTATCAGAGCTGGAATAGAAAGATTTATGTATCATATGAGCCTTTATTTATAAAACTAATATATGTTCTTCTATATAGAGAAAAAGGTTTTGAGATATTATGCCAAAATGTTGAGAGTAGTGGTAAATTGCAGGTGATTTTTATTGTATGATTTTTTTGTAAACTTTATGTCTGAATTTTCTACATTAGACATGTATTGATACATAATGAGTGAGATAGATATTATTTACCAATGAAAGAAGACAAGCTCAAGTTCTGATAGTAATTTAAATATAATTGTTTAACTCTCAAGAGTTTTGTTCAAGTTTAGAATGGAGACATCATCAAATTTATTTTCCGTGATGCTGTAATTATTAGGTTAGAATATTTTCTGCAGGATAGAGTACTGATTCAAGAAAAATTTAGATGAAATAACTTTTGTGCATATTTTTTAATCTGAGTTTCGATTCTGAATCTGACTTTTGAATCTTACAGCAAATAAAAGAACAAACTCCACAATATTTATGCCCAGTGAAGTAGAATGTGAGCTAAAATTATGAACCACATATGTAATTTTAAATTTTCTAGTGGCCCTATTTTTAAAAGTAAAAAAAGACATAAATGAGATTAATTTTTTAAATATTTTATTGATACAATATATCCCAAATATTATCATTGCAAATGTGTGCTATATAAAAATTCCTAATTAAATAATTTAGTTTCCTTTTTTTTAAACTAATTCTTCCAACCCACTGTGCATTTTATACTTAGAATACATCTCAGTTGCACTAGCAGTACTTCAGTTACTCTAGTCATCTAAGGCAAATAGCTACAATATTGGATAGAACAGCCCCACAGTATTTAGAATTTAGAAATTTAATACAAAAATTCTTTAAGTCTTCTAAAAATACTGAAACTCATACATATCAATACATAACATACCAATTCTCTTTATTTTAAATAGGATTGTTGATGGAATTGAAGATGGAAATAGCAGTGAAGAAAGTCAGACTTTTGACTTTGGTTCTGAACGAATCAGGTCGGAGCCCAGGATTTCTCCTCCTCTTGGGGGTAAGCTTTTTATTTACTCCTATCTGAAGGAGTGATATTTCTTTTTAACTTGTAATGTTTGGTATTGGCTTTGGGATAGGCTTAGTGGTCTCAAATTTCTGCTGTTCAACAGACAATACCCACCATGTCAAATTCAAACTAATTCACAAAAACATTACCTAAAGGAAATGCTATATTGGTTGTGCACTGTAGGTACATTGGCTATATTAGCCAATTTATCTGGTGAGAGGTTAGGTACTTGCAATTTGTCCAAAGATTACAACTTTAGAATGATGTAAGCATATTGGAAATGATAGAGAATTTTTGGAAACACTCACCTGTAATGATGATGAATTAATGTAAATATTCCCTAACCCAAGTTCAGGGCCACTTCCCCTCCCTCCTTCCCTCCCTCCCCCCCCCCCCCCCCCCCCCCCTTTTTTTTTTTTTTTCTTTTTTTCTTTCTTTTTTTTTTTTTTTTTTTTTTTTTT
>JAJEJO010049716.1:302290-399019 GCA_020662805.1 Glaucomys volans
CCTCTCTTTCTTTCTTTCTTTCTTTCTTTCTTTCTTTCTTTCTTTCTTTCTTTCTTCTTTCTTTCTTTCTTTCTTTCTTTCTTTCTTTCTTTCTTTCTTTCTTTCTTTCTTTCTTTCTTTCTTTCTTTTTCTTCTTTCTTTCACTCATTGCCCATAGAAGGGAGTCTATCAACACAATGAAGGTCAGAAATGACAAATAAACTCTAAAGAAGACACACTTTTATTTGACACAGAGAGACCAGTGAACAATGTTCAGTAGGCATAGGTAACCCAAAATGATTACCAGCAACTACCAGATACAAAAACAGCAATCCCCTGCCTACTCTCTTCTCCCCTTTCCACCAACTTTGACATGCTTTTATTAGAATCTCCTGCTAATTAGCAAATCCTTTTATGGGCAAAGCTTAGCCTGAGAAAGACACTTAAATATACCTTTTGGAGTGGAGATATCTCTGGTAGAATACCAATTATTTCATCCCTATCCACAGTCCTTCCCAGCTCTCATCACCTTCTCCGGAAACTAGAGGGTCTTTTTAAGACTTCTTGCAGTGGGGGAAAGGGTGCAAGAGCAGAAGGCATGATTCATTAATTCATTAATTCAATTTAATTACATACATTGATATTACTCTGCTTGGGATAACCATCAAAGAAATACTATTTATGTGAAACTGATATATTTACTGTGAAAGTCAATGGTGGGTCTCAACTACAAGTTTTGGTTTTGTTTTGTTTTGTTTTTTGGCTTACCTGGAGACAATGCCCAGAACCTCATCATGTTTATCAACCTATTTCTGGTTCCACTACCTCTTAGCTTCCCCCTTTCCCTCTACCCCATCACCCATTCAGGCAACAAGTTTTATTTATTATACCCTACATATCTGTTAATTCTCCCAGGATTTTCTATGCTTACTGCCACCATCTTTTTCAAGGTCACATTCACCTCTTGCCTGTATTGCTACCAAAGCCTCTTATTCTAGTCTCACACTGTTTTGCATACAGAGTAAAGTTCTTAAAAATACAAATTTATTTGTAATTACTCTACTCTGATGCTTAACACTGTAAAATGATTTTCCTTAGTATGAAATCCAAACCTACTGCACATATTTTTAAGTGTCTCTTTTCCTGCTGGATTCTAAGCTCTGTGAGGGTCAATTATATTTTCTTTAATTATAGATCTCTCCCATAAAGGGATGTTGTTTTATTGTATATGACCTGTAATCATTCGTTAGCTCTGCAAATTATCTCTGCAAAACAAGCTCTCAATACTTTGCTTCAGACTCTTTTGAGTGATTTTCTTTCCCCCACAAACAAGTTATCTACTCAAAATTGATGAAAATTAGTATGGTTACCTAAGGTGGCAGGGGAGAGGCAGGGGTGGGTGGAGTGGAGATTTTCCAGCTAGTACTTGGTTTATCTCTACTTTTTGAGCCAGGCAAAAAAAAGAACAAGAGTAAAGTAAAGAAAAAGTGAAGCCAGCCACAGTGGTGCACACCTGTAATCCTAGTTGCTCAGGAAGCTGAAGCAGGAGGGTCACAGGTTCAAAACCAGCCTCAGCAACTCAGAGAGGCTCTATGCCACTGAGCCAGAGCCTGGCTCAAAATAAAAAGGGCTGGGGATATGACTTAGTGGTTAAGCACCCTTGGGTTCAAACCCTGGGAAGGAAGGAAGGAAGGAAGGAAGGAAGGAAGGAAGGGAGGGAAGGAAGGAGAGAAAGAGTGACAGAAAGATAGAAAGGAGAAGAAAAACTAAGAAATGGGAGAAATTAGAATAGAAATTTAGAATAACATGAAATTTAGAATAGAAATTTAGAATAACATGAAAAGAAACAGACAACATGCAGAAGAAATCTGTATCTGAAGGTGTTCTCATGGGCATAGAAATCAATGTTTGGAAAAGAAATGGGACTGACTGATATATTTTTAGAGAGTGTGTCATCTTAGAACACAGTGGTAATTGTACTCAGGAGAATCACTGTAGCCACAGTCATGACCATGTTGTGTGCCTGGTTATAAAGAGTGTATCAATGGCATCCAGAGAAGTACAAGAAACTTGTCTGATCTTGGGAAGATAGGACACACAGTGCCTACATACCAGGGAAGGTTTAAGATTTATAACCAGGTCTTCCTTCCATATTCCTGTTGCCCCAATCCTCACATATGAAGTTTATTTCTTAAGAACTCACGCATGCTGCATGTGTCTCTTTTCAGACCCAGAGATTGGAGCTGCTGTTCTCTTCATCAAAGCAGAGGAGACCAAGCAGCAAATAAACAAGCTCAACAGTGAGGTATGAAACTCTTCTTTGGTCATGCTGGAGCAGTAAGAGGAACTATAAATCCTACTTGCAGCAGAAGCAGTGTAAGAGAGTAGTTATAAGCATGTGCTCCTCTGTTGATCCATCATGGTGAATCTCTACTTAGCTTCATATGAATTCTGTGACCTTTGACAAGTCACTTACCCTCCCTCAAGCTCCATTTTCTCTTGTGTAAGAAGGGGAAAAATAATAATGGCTACTGTAGGTCCATTGTGAAATAATCTAGGTAAATTATTTAGCATAAAATAAGCACTAAATACATGATTATTATAATTATTATAAATATAATGATATTTAATTGCATTTCCAATTTTTGTGTCTATTTTTAATGAGTTAAAGCAAAATCATTAGCTCACAGAATGCTACTTCTCAGATCAATCACATGGTCTGAATTCTGTTCTTATCTCTAACACATATTTACTGTGTAACCTTGGACACTTCGACTGTCTAGATCACTATCTATCCATGTAAAATCAGGTAATTTTTTAAACAACTTCTTTAAAAGTATATGTAAATATTGTAAGATTCACCCATTTTCAGTGTATGAAAATCATTTCAAAAAAATAATTTTTTGCTTATATTGAGTGATTCAACTGTCACCCGAAATCAGCTATAGAATGTGTCATCTCTCTCCAATAATATCTCTCATACAAATTTATACTTAATCCTCTATTCCCATGTCCAGCCTTAGGTGGCCATTTAGCTACTTTCTTTTTTGAGAAAAATTTTGCTTTTCTGCCCATTTCATATACAGAAAGAAACAAAGTTGTTTCTTGATTATTGCCTTAATTTGAATTTCTTCCCCCAACTGATTAACTAAAACAAATTCTGAGACAATTTGGATGCAACTAATTATTTGAGAGGTGATCTAGGAAGTATGATATAAAAAGAGAAAACAGAAAACATTTTGAAGGCAAAATATAAGGTTGTGTGAATGAGATAGTTAAAGCTGTGGGCACCTGGGACCCAATTCATCTGGGGACTTCTGAGAGACTGTAGGACAACTAAGAATTGTTCCACAAAGAAGCAAAGAAGAGTTGGGGCTCTTTATGCAGGCCTAGCTACCAAGGAGACTAGAAAAACGCCTCAGGAGGAAAAGCACCTCAGGGTGACCTTGGAAAGGGCATGTGGGCACTTACAGTGTAATAAAATCTCCCTTCAAGGACTAAAGCAGAATGAAGACATCTTGGGGGAAAATGGAACCGTGTGATGGTCTAAATGAGATTTTTAAAAACTGAAATTCATGTTATGACAATTAACTTCCAATTATCTGTATTAATGGAAGACTGGGTAGCTTGTCATAAAATCCCAAGTTTTCTCTTAAACTTCTCTAAAACACAGTAATACTCGGAGACTTTAACACTCCTCTCTCACCGTTGGACAGATCTTCCAAACAAAAATTGAATAAAGAAACTATAGGACTCAATGACACAATCGCTAATTTGGACTTAACGGACATATATAGAATATTCCATCCATCAAAAAGCGAATACACATTCTTCTCAGCAGCTCATGGGTCGTTCTCTAAAATAGACCATATGTTATGCCACAAAGCTACTCTTAACAAATACAAAAACATAGAGATACTACCTTGTATACTATCAGATCACAATGGCATGAAATTAGACATCAACGAGAAAGTTAGAAACAGAAACTTCTCCAAGACCTGGAGATTAAATAATATGCTATTGAATGATACATGGATAACAGAAGACATTAGGGGGGAAATTAAAAGATTCTTAGAGGTCAACGAGAATAAAGATACAACATATCGAAATCTCTGGGACACTATGAAAGCAGTGCTAAGAGGAAAGTTCATTGCAGAGAGTGCATTTAATAAAAGAATGAAAAGTCAACAAATCAATGACCTCACATTACAGCTCAAAGCCCTAGAAAAAGAGGAACAGATCATCACCAAAAGTAGTAGAAGACAGGAAATAATCAAAATCAGAGCTGAAATCAGCGAAATTGAAACAAAAGAAACAATTCAAAAAATTGACGAAACAAAAAGTTGGTTCTTTGAAAAAATAAACAAAATTGACAAACCCTTAGCCACGTTAACAAAGAGAAGGAGAGAGAAACTCCAAATTACTAAAATCCGTGATGGAAATGGAAATATTACAACAGACACAACTGAAATACAAAACATAATAAGAAGCTACTTTGAAAATTTATACTCCAACAAAATAGAAAACCTGGAAGACATCAACAGGTTCCTAGAGGCATATGAGCCACCCAAACTGAATCTGGAGGACATACACAACTTAAACAGACCAATTTCAAGCAATGAAATAGAGGAAGTCATCAAAAGCCTACCAACAAAGAAAAGTCCGGGACCAGATGGATTCACAGCCGAGTTCTACAAGACCTTCAAAGAAGAGCTTATTCCAATACTCCTCAAAGTATTTCATGAAATAGAGGAGGAGGGAACCCTTCCAAACTCATTCTATGAAGCTAATATCACCCTGATACCAAAACCAGAGAAGGACACATCAAGGAAAGAAAATTTCAGACCCATATCTCTAATGAACATTGATGCAAAAATTCTTAACAAAATTTTAGCGAATCGCATACAAAAACATATTAAAAAGATAGTGCACCATGATCAAGTGGGTTTCATCCCAGGGATGCAAGGTTGGTTCAACATCCGGAAATCAATCAATGTAATTCACCACATCAACAGACTTAAGGTCAAGAACCACATGATTATTTCAATAGACGCAGAGAAAGCATTTGATAAAATACAGCATCCCTTCATGCTCAAAACACTAGAAAAAATAGGGATAGTGGGGACATTCCTTAACATTGTAAAGGCTATTTATGCTAAGCCTACAGCTAACATCATTCTAAATGGAGAAAAATTGAAAGCATTCCCCTTGAGAACTGGAACAAGACAGGGATGCCCTCTTTCACCACTACTATTCAACATCGTTCTTGAAACTCTAGCCAGAGCAATTAGACAGACCAAAGAAATTAGAGGAATACGGATAGGAAAAGAAGAGATCAAACTATCCCTATTTGCTGATGACATGATTCTCTATCTAGAAGATCCTAAGAATTCCACCAGAAAACTACTGGAACTCATTAATGAATTTAGCAATGTAGCAGGATATAAAATTAATGCTCATAAATCTAATGCATTTTTATTTGTAAGTGATGCATCCTCTGAGAGAGAAATTAGGAAAACTACCCCATTCACACTAACCTCAAAAAAAATAAAATACTTGGGAATCAATCTAACAAAAGATGTGAAAGACCTCTACACTGAGAACTACAGAACGCTAAAGAAAGAAGTTAAAGAGCATCTGAGAAGATGGAAAGATCTCCCATGTTCTTGGATAGGCAGAATTAATATTGTCAAAATGGCCATACTTCCAAAAATGCTATACAAATTCAATGCAATTCCAATTAAAATCCCAATGATGGACCTTATAGAAATAGAGCAAGCAATCATGAAATTCATATGAAGGAATAAGAGACCCAGAATTGCTAAAGCAATCCTTAGCAAGAAGAGCGAAGCAGGGGGTTTCACAATACCAGACCTCCAACTATACTACAGAGCAATAGTGACAAAAACAGCATGGTATTGGTACCAAAATAGGCAGGTAGATCAATGGTACAGAATAGAGGACACAGAGACAAACCCAAATAAGTACAGGTATCTCATACTTGACAAAGGAGGCAAAAACATGCAATGGAGAAAAGACAGCCTCTTCAACAAATGGTGCTGGGAAAACTGGAAATCCATATGCAGCAAAATGAAACTAAACCCATATCTCTCACCCTGTACAAAACTCAACTCAAAGTGGATCAAGGACCTAGAAATCAGACCAGAGACTCTGCACCTAATAGAAGAGAAAATAGGTCCAAATCTTCATCATGTTGGCCTAGGACCAGATTTCCTTAACATGACTCCCAAAGCGCAAGAAATAAAAGCACGAATCAATGATTGGGATAGAGTCAAACTAAAAAGCTTCTTCTCAGCAAAGGAAACAATCAGCAATGTGAAGAGAGAGCCTTCAGAGTGGGAGAAAATCTTTGCCACACACACTTCGGACAGAGCACTAATCTCCAGAATCTACCAAGTACTCAAAAATCTTTACACCACGAACACCAATAACCCAATCAATAAATGGGCCAAGGAAATGAACAGACACTTTACAGAGGAAGATCTACAAGCAATCAACAGATTTATGAAAAAATGTTCAACATCACTCGTTATAAGAGAAATGCAAATCAAAACCACCTTAAGATTTCATCTTACCCCAATTAGAATGTCTTTCATCAAGAACACAGGCAACAACAGGTGTTGGCGAGGATGTGGGGAAAAGGGTACACTCATACATTGCTGGTGGGAGTGCAAGTTGGTGCAGCCACTCTGGAAAGCAGTGTGGAGATTCCTTAGAAAACTTGGAATGGATCCACCATTTGACCCTGCTATCCCACTCCTTGGCTTATACCCAAAGGACTTAAAATCAGATTGCCTCAGTGATGCAGCCACATCAATGTTCATAGCGGCTCAATTCACAATAGCTAGATTATGGAATCAACCTAGATGCCCTTCAGTAGATGAATGGATAAAGAAACTGTGGTATATATACACAATGGAATATTACTCAGCCATAAAGAAGAATAAAATTATGGTATTTGTAGGTAAATGGATGATGTTGGAAACTCTTATGCTAAGTGAGATCAGCCAATCCCAAAAATCCAAAAGCCGAATGGTCTCTCTGATATATGAATGATGATGCATAATGTGGGGGGGAAAGATGGCAAGAATGGAGGAAAGATAGCTAGCATAGAGGGAAGGGAGGGGTGGGGGTGGGTGGGGGATAAAATTAATAACAGAATGTGTGACAGATACCATTGCCCTGTGTACATGCATGAATGCACAGATGGTGTGACTCTACCTTGTGTACAAACAGTGAAACAATAGCTGTACTCCATTTGTGTTCAATGAATCAATAAGTAAATAAAAGAATAAAAAAAAAAAACTGAAATTCATGTTATGACAATTAACTTCCAATTATCTGTATTAATGGAAGACTGGGTAGCTTGTCATAAAATCCCAAGTTTTCTCTTAAACTTGTATTTCTTCAGCTTAATGAAGATTTATGTTGAACTGCCATCTCTGCTTCCACACTTAATGTCTCTGGGAGTGAGATTGCTGCTAACAAGAAATAAGAAAGCCAAAGGGCAGCCTAACAAGGCAAACAAGGAAAACTTGGAGATCCGCTAACTGAATTGAAAGTTCTTAAAGCATAAGGACTTGGCCAGACACTGGATCACCCAAACAACCTCTCATTAAAAATATGTCAGAAACCAAACAAAGCAAACTGACCAATGGGCTGGAGAACTGCACAGTAACTTTCCATCGAGCAGCATCTCTCAGCTATTGCTCCCATCATTTTATGGTTTTAACAACTAATTAACCTATTTCTGAGCTCAAACATCAGAGTTAGTGATTCTTCAGGGGGGGGGGGTGTTTATATCTTCGCCTCTTAATGTAGATAATTTTTATAAATAGATAAACATAGATAATTTTTCCAAGTTAGGGCTATAAATCTACATCCTATGTTATTTTCCTTTGACAACACAGACCAGTGGTATATCTGATAAATAAAATAGATAACTTATTGAAAATCAAAATATTTCCACGGTGTGATTATGCTTTCATGATTGCTTTTCTAGTGAGATGACATAAATGTTTTTATCCTGTCATGCACTGAAATAAAAAGGCCAAGATAAATACCAATGGTCCAATTATTCTTCCATAAAGAATTAATTTCTCTTTAAAGTGAAATATCTAATTTCCTCATGATTGAAACATAAGCAGAAAAATATCATCCATTACACATAATGTATATAATCTTGATCCTTTGGGTAGTACATTAAAACCCACTAAGACAGGCAAAATGGAAATACAAACTGACTTCAAACTATAAAAAGTACCCCTCTTCTAACCTCCCTATTTATGTTTTCCTTACAATGTTGTTCGTGTAGAAAAAAAAAAAATTTAAGTCCAAGCCTCATCTTCCATTTTGCCTATTTCCTAGTACTCATATGTGTGATAAGTTTATTGCTTTATTTAATTGTTTATTCTATTCTTTGGTCAGTAACGAGCAAGAAACTAATACTAAAAAATGGGAGATGCTACATGCAAATAACTCCACCACCAACAGGCCAACCCCAGATGTATGTGGGGCACTGTGAGGGCTCAGAGTACTGCAGTGTTTTTATTCCAATGTTTGTTTTCAGATTTAAGGTAGAAAGAATTTCTCATTGATGTATAGATTTCATAATCGTAATTGCCTGGCTAAATACAAAATGAATTTAGGAAAGGAATAGCATTGGTCAAAAACCTACATTCACAGAACAGTTAAGAGAGTTTCAAAGATGTAGGGCAGCGACTAATATTAGCATGCTTTGGACAGCCTTGCTCTTGCTTTCCAGTGGAGTAAGAGTGTGACTGAGGAACTTCTTTGAAAATAACAACAAAAAGTCACTGTGGGAGTGATGGGTTGTGTAAATCAAATGCTCCATTTCTGAAAAGGTTTGTAGGTAATGGTCAGAGCGTGCCCTCATTTCTGAAATCTGGCTGACCCAGAAAGACATTGTGGCAACATCTACCAAGGGAACCTGCTCTGGCACAGTGGGCAGAGAGTACAAAACAAACTTTGAGGGGAAAAAGAGACATCATTTTAGAGGAAGACAGGTATTTAGATCTTTATTCTGTGACTCTGACAGTTGTTTGCCTTTCCTAAGTTTATATTTTTCTTCTGTGAACTGTAATAAAATCTGCAATAGGCTGGATGGGGTGGCACATACCTGTAATCCTAGCAACTCAGAAGACTGAGGCAGGAGGATCTCAAGGTCAAAGTCAGCCTGAGCAACTCAGGGAGACCTTGTCTGAAAATGAACAAGGGCTGGGGTTGTGGCTCAATGGTAGACCATCCCTGGGTTCAATCCTCAGTAATACAGAAGGAAAGGCAGGGGAGGGTAAAATCTGTAATGGAAGGCAGTCGTGAGCACTAATACCATATGTAAAGCTTCCCTTTAGTAGTCAGTAAGTACTGAGTCCTTCTTCTAAAGGTTATGCTTCGACTAAACAAAGCATGACTCTCATGGACACCTACTCCTGATACCTATCTATGCTCAGTACATAGTCACAGGGGAAAGAAGATTAATTCATGTTTATGGAATAAAATGAAAATGAATGAATTTAAGAACATATTTGATTGTAAAAATGACTTTCACCTAAGAAACTTTCCTTTTTTGCTACAAAGATACTCAATGTGAAATTAGAATAGAAAATGATATGACAGATTGTTGATGTTTCATTGCATCTTATTTTAAATAATGTGATATAAAAGAACCACCATATTAGTTTTAAAAACACTGTGCTGCAAGAATTTTAGTTTTAAGGGAAAGAGCCACGGCACGACCCTTTAATAATGCTTAACCATTGCCTGATATTACAATCAATATTTTAATTGCAAAACAAGGATAAAAGCAGGAATTAAAAAGCTACCAAGCTAACTGAAGGAAAAGCAGAACCATGTATCTACATTTTCAAAATAAGAGAATGCAGGTAGCTTGTCATCCTTCCTCATCAAAAGTGTGCTTTGGTTCCAATTGGCGTGTTACAGTATTTTGTTTTGTATGTATGTAAAGGAGCTACAGTAAATGTTATTCCATTCTTATCCATCCTGAGTCCATCTTGAGTACATTAAAGGAGAATGAAATGTGTAACATACCTAAACAGAAAATGAACTTTGTTGTTGTTTGTTAAATATAACAAAACTTATCATGATCCTTTAGAAAGTAGTCTATTAACTTAAAAAAAAACTTCATTGAGATATAATTAATGTGTCATATAATTCACCCATTTAAAGTGTAACATTTGATGGCTTTTAGTATAGTCACAGAACGAGCATCATCCATCACCATGACCAATTTTAGAACATTTCATTGCCCACAAAGAAACCCCACCCAACACAGATAGCCTCCATCCCAACCACAGTGCCCCTCTCCAGGCAAGCAACCATTAGTCTGCTTTTTGTGCCTATAGTTTTGCCTGTGTTGTACATTTCACATAAATGGAATCATCAATATGTGGTCCTTTGTGACTGGCTTTTTTCACTTAGCATAAGGATTTCAAGATTCACCATGTTGCAGCATATATTGGTACTTTATACCTTTTTTTGCCAAATAATATTCCAATATATGATACACCACATTTTGTGTATCCATTCGTCAGTTGAAGAACATTGAGGTTGTTACCATTTGGGGCTGATATGAATAATGCCACCTATAAACACTTTTTGTGCAGACACGCTTTCATTTTTCTTGGATGCGCATCTAAAGGTAGTCTTGCTGAATCATGTAGTAGCTCTATGTTAAAATGCTGGAGGAACTACCAGACCATTTTCCAAAGCAATAGCAGCATTTCATATTCCCAGCAGCAGTATGTGAAGGTTCCAAACTCTCCAATTGCTTGCTGACCATTTCACTTATTATCTGACTTCTTGAAATTATAGCCATACTAGTGTATGTGAAGGGATGGCTCATCATGGTCTTAATTTGCATCTTCCTGATAACTAATAATAATGCACATCATTTCATGTATTTGTTGGTCACTTACATATCTTCTTTGTAGAATGGTCTATTCAGATCCTTTACTCATTTTAAAATGGGGTTGTATTTTTATCATTGACCCACAAGAGGTGCCTTTACATATTCCATCTCTAAGCTGTTTATCAGGTTGGGGATGTAGTTCATGGTAGAACACTTGCCCAGCACATATGAAGCCCTGAGTCTATTCCCCAATACTATAAAAAAGTCTCTTTTCAAATATATGATTTGCAATTTTATTCTCTCATTCTGTAATTGGAATTTGACTTGCTTGATGGTATCCTTTGAAGCATAAAAGTATTAATTTTGATGATATCCTATTTGTTTTTTATTTTGCTCCTTGTGCTTTGGAATCATATCTGAGAAATGATTACCCATCCACAGTCATGAAGATTTATTTCTGTTTTCTTCTGAGAGTTTTATAGGTTTGGCTCCTACATTTAGGTCTTTGATTCATTTCAAGTTAACTTTTATATATGGTATCCAGGATGGGTCAAATTTCATTTAAATTCTGTGTGTCAGAATATCCAGTTGTCAGAACACCGTTCATTAGAAACACTATGCTTTCTCCATTGAATAGTCTTAACATTCTTTTCCGTAACTAACTGACCATAAATGTGAGCATTTACCTTTGGACTCTTAATTCTATTCTGTTGATCTATGCCTGCTTACTAGTGCCACACTATCTTGATTACTATAGCTTTGTAGAAAGTTTCGAAATGGGAAAGTGTGGAGTCTTCCATCTTTATTCATCTCTTTCAAGATTGCCTTGACCATGCTGAGTCCCTTGCAATTCTATATGAATTTTAGAATGAGCTAACCAATTTCTATAAGGAAGACAGTTGGGATTCCAAGAGTGAAAGAAAGTATTGACTCTGTAGAACATTAGGGAGAATAGTACCATCCTAATAATAATGTCTTCTGATACATGAACATGGGATTTTTCTCCATTTGTTTAAATCTTCTTTAATTTCTTCCAGCAGTATTTTGTGATTTTTAGTGCACAGCTTTGCAGTTCTTTGTTTAAATTTATTCTTTAATAGTCTAGAATTTTGATGTTATTGTAAATGGAAATGTATTCTTAATTTCATTTTTGGATAATGCTCATTGCTAGCGTACAGAGACACAATTGATTTGGGCATGATTAGCTTGTATCCAGTGATTTCTTTAGGACTTTTCTATATAAGATGATGTCACCTCAAAGCAGCGATAGTTTTTTCCCAGTTTTATTACATTTTCCTGTCTAATTGCCTTGGCTAAACTATCAGTACAGTGTTAAACAGAAATGAAGAGGCATTCTTTCTTGTTCCTTATCTTAGGTAGCAATCTCAATCTTTCACCATTGAATGCAATGTTGCTGTAAGATCTTCATAAATGACATTTATCAAATTAAAGAAATTCAACTTGTACTCCTAGTTTATTGACTTTTATCTTGAAATTTTGTCAAGTGCTTTTCTGTATCTGTTGAGATGATAATGTGGGTTTTGTACCTTATTGATACAGTTTATTCACATTACTAGACTTTTGAAGTATAGATCAACCTTCCATTCCTGAGATAAATCCCACTGGTCATTATATATAATCCTTTTAATATATCACTGAATTCTATTTGCTAGTATTCTGTTGAAGATTTTTTTCATGTATGCTCATGAGAGATATCATCTGTAGTTTTCTTGTGATTTCTGTTTGGTTTTGGTATCAGAGTAAGACCAATCACATAGAATGAATTACAAAGTATTTTCTCCTCTTCTATGTTTTGGAAGCATTGTTATTTCTTCTTAAATATTTGGCATAATTCACCTGCAAAACCATCTGTTCCTGGACTCCTCTTGTTGGAAAGATTTTTAATTACTAATTTGATTACTTATTATAGGTCTATTTAAATTTTCAGTTTTTTCTTAAGTGAGTTTTGGTAGTTTGTACTTTTGTTGGAATTTGTCTTATTCATCTAATTAACAAACTTCTTGATATATTCGTAACATCCCTTATGGTCCTTGTCAGTTCTGAAAGGTTAGTAATAACAGCTGCACTTTTAATCATTTCAATAAGTTGAGTTTTATTTTGCTCTTGGTCAGTCTAGGTTAAGCTTTGCAAATTTTATTGATATTTTCTAAAGCAAAATTTTAATTTTGATTATATTCCATTATTTTTCTATTCTATATTTCATTTATTTTCTGTTCTAGTCCTATGATTTCCTTTCTTTTGCTTCCTTTGAATTTAGTTTGCTCTTCTTTTTCCAGTGTTTTAAGGTGGAGAGTAGGTTGTCAATTTTAGACCTTTTTTCCTTACTTTCTTTTTTTCTGTTTATTCAATAAAGGCACCTAGAGCTACAGATTTCCTTCTAAGCAGTGCTTCAGCAAAATCCCATAAGCTTTGATGTGCTATGCTTTTAGTTTCATTACTCTCCAGTTATTTTCTGATTTTCCCTGTGATGTCATCTTTAAATTACTTATTATTTAATAATATGGCTATTAATGTTCTCATATTTGTGAATTTTCCAAATTTCTTTTGTATTTTTATCAACTTACAATTTCACTTCAACTCAAGACATCAATATTATGCTAACTTTCTCAAGTATAAACTAGACAACAACTGAATCTCTCTCTCTCTACCTTTCTCTCTTTTTCTCTCTCTTTCAGTGGAAGCATTTCATTATTGGTATTTGTTTAAGTGGATATTATATGATATATTTAATTGAGAAAATTTTGGCATTCAACTTTGAGTAAAATTAAATAGAAGGAAAAAATTTCCTATTAACTTTTGGGTGTTATGGTAGATATTACTAGTGTTTGCCAGTATTCAATTTTTTGTTTCTTCTGGTGTACGAGGAAGATTACATTTTCTTGCCCCCTTAGAATTCTCTGTGCCCATGGAATTAGTTCTGGTTAATTAAATTTGAACAGAAATGATGCATGTATCTTTAAGGTCAAACAATTCTCTGTTTTGCTCTTGAAATAGAACAATCCAGATGGTGGCACCTCTGTTTCCCTTCTTTAGCTCTGAGTGATTTTAAATATAGAAATTTATATAATAACAAAAGTCCAAATAACTATCATCCATGTTTAGCAAATAATATCATGTCGCCTGTTTAAGATGTTATATTTTAGGGCAATTAAAGTTTTTATATATTTAAAGGCTCTTCTTTCTTGTTTCATAAGTGACAGAACTCAAGAAAGAGGGAAATTCTTTTCAAGAAAAATTGAAAATGAAAAGGGTTTTATTAGAAATTAGAAGCAACATAAGAACAAGTGAATAATGCCTGTGGGAAATAGTGAAAGGAAGAAAATTTAAAGAATCTAATCTAAAGGGATTTTTTTTTAAAGAGTTTAAGGAAAACTGACAAATATCGAAGATAAACAAAGAAGATCTAACCCACAAAGAATAGAAATTTCTCTGAAGAAGAAATTCAAATTAAGAGAAGCAAATAGACACAAAATTAAGATTCAACAATTTAAAAAATTGAAACTACATAATGAATTACATATTGTAGTGGCATTATGAGAATTTAGGAAAAGAAAAAAATCATCTTGTCATCTAGGCAAGAAATGTCTTACAGAAAACTTATAAAAGGAAAACCATACTATCATTACACGCAGGTAGCCATACTTTGTAAGAAGAGGTAGTAGCATAGAAAATATATAAGATGCTTAAAAAAATGTTAAATGTTTTGTAGCCAGCAAAATTGACCATCAAGAAGCAAACTTTTACCAACATGCAAGAATTCAGGGAATATTGTTCCCATAAGCATTTCCTAAAGAGTACACCAGAGAACAAGATTTCATAAACCAAAATGACTTGAAAGACACTGTCATAAGGATAAGATCATTTGCCTTGAATATGTACTCATTTACAGGACTAAATGAGAGTTAAAGGTAAAAAAGCATAAGTTGGCATGGGTCATAATCTCGGATAATATATAGCAGAACCCTTGAAAGAAAGATGCAGAGAATGAGAAGAGAATATACCAAAATATTTTAACCATTTTCTGTAATCATAATTTGTAATGATTTCCTACTATTGATATACTGAGACTTTTTGTGTACAAAAGCAAAAGAGTCATTAGGGGATATTCTAATTTCATCATCTTCTCTACCTCAATAACCAGAATTCACATTGTGGAAGAAAGAAGATACAAATGTAACAGAAGAATCATGAGCCAAGGCAGTATCATATACACACATGCATCTCCAAGTTCTTTCAACAGAAAGGGGTAAAAATAATAAACAATCCAATAACTGAATATTTCTAGTATCTAGTATATGGTTTTAAAATACCATTTCCCACTAATAGAAGCCTGCATTCCTTGAGTAAATTTCTGGCGCATGAAATATACCTGATGAGTCTGGAACACCTCGGTATTTCCCATGGTAGGAATGCTTTCACAAAACCAGTGAGGGGGATGTTGTAAGAATTCAGGAGCTAACACGAAGAGTCTCACACTTGAATAATTTGGGCCTCAGTAAGAATGAGAAATACAATAGACTAAAACACATAAAATATGCTGAAATTTATGAATTTGTCATAATTTTAAAAACTAATTGGTCAACATTAGAGGCAGGGAAATTATTTTATTTACAACTGATTTTTATGGGAGGGAAAGTCAAGCATTTTTTTTTTCTCCTTTCTTTCCTGTATTAACTGGAAACCTATGAGAAAAACATCACTTTATAAAATTATTTCAGCTACATGAAATTATCAAATTAGACAGAATTAAAATTAGAATATTACCACTTAGCAGCTCTTAATGAATTAATCGATCAAGGGAATGCCCATCACTGCCTCCAGACATAACAACAGTAAGAAAGGCAACCAAAACCATGTGCTTCCTAGAAGAACTCATCTCCACCTAGGAACTTGCCAAAGGAATTGAGAAAGAAGCAGACTAAACTTGAAACTTCAAAGACAGTACATGAGGAGTTAACCAAAGGGCCTAATTCCAGAAGAATTGGGAATTAAATTGCACAGTATTTGGTGAACTCATAGAAGCAGAGAGTAGAGCAATGGTTCCCAGCGTCTGGGGGAGGGGGAGGATTCAGGCGGTATTATCAAAGGACACAAAATGTCAGTTAAACAGGATAAATTCAGGAGACACATAGTACAATAGGATGATTCTAGTTAATAACAAGTGCATTGAAAATTCCTGAGAGAAGATTTTAAATTTTTTCACCACAAAAAAATGTGAAATAATTGATATGCTAATTAGCTGAAAGTAATAATGTCATAATATATACATATATCAAAACATTATCTTATATGCACCATAAGTATACATGATTTATGTCAATTAAAAAATAGAATGTGACAAACATCATTATACTATGTATATGTATGAATATGCAAATGGTGCGATTCTACTTTGTACACAACCAGAAAAACGATAGTTGTACTCCATTTGTGTACATTGAACCAAAAATAAAAAAAAATAAGAAAAATAAATAAATAAATAAATAAATAAATAAAAATTTGAAAAAACAAAAATTCAAAAAATTCAGAAAAGAGAATAGGGACTATTGATCTCACCCTGCAGAGGATGGTCCAGCAGTGCTGGAATTAATTGGAAGAAATGAAGAATCCCCAATGCAGACCTTACCCCAAATTTACTGAATCTGAATATATGCTTTGTCAATATTCCCCAGGTGATTCCTATACAAATTAAAATTTGACAAATACTGTTGTATACAACAGACATTCTGCAAGGAGACAGATTTGTTTGGTGTGTATTGATAGCAGTGAGACTAGCCAGATAACAATTCAGTTACTAATCAAACTTTGCCACAGAAACCAGAAAAACAGATGTGGAAAGCAGTCAAAGTGATAAATAATGGATTACCATAGTACATCTGAAATAATAGTTATGCCCAAAAGCCTGAGCTTGCAGAAATTCCAGGAAATGATTGAAGCAATCACTTTGAAGACTACAATTGGTCACTTTATATTGATAATGCTAGACTTTTCATTCTTCTGTCATCATCATTTAAGAGACTTCAGCTGCACCCGCAGCACCTGCAACACCCTGGGAACTATTCCTAAGTGACCTAGGACTAGCTACTTCAACCTCCCAACGTTCCAGTCTCTCCAGCTGTAGACAAAGATTTACAACTTTTGTTAGTAATGAGATTGAGATCCTTATTTGGATGAAATGTGTGCAAGTGCCAAGTATGATTATTATTTTAGCTGACAGATAAAGACTGCCACTTGTTTCTGAACACTTTGTGAAGCAAAAGACACAAGGATGAAATTATGCCGATCATCTTTTTTGTTTTGCCTGCTTCTGGAGTTTGATTGAACTTGTCTGAATCTCATGATAAATATGCAGCATAACAAAGGATTAAATGAAAGACCATTTAATTACCTGAATCAGAGCTCGTAAAAATGTATATGGGTTTGTAGCAGGATTGGTGTAATTAGCACCCCTGAATTTAGGAAAATTGCGTCTAGCAGGAAAATGTGTACACATTTGGCAAAAATTGAGTGACAGGTCAAGAACTCTCCAAGCTAAGAAGATTATGTCAACAGATGCATTCCCCATCTGCTCACTGGATGCATAAAAATGGAAATCACATTTTTTTCCTCAGCCTACCAACTAAAGTTCCAGATACACTCAGAATCCATGGATCATACCATACTAATAGCCAAGGCTGGCAAAGAGAAAACATACATAAGAAAAGTTATTTTTATGTGAAACAAAAGGTATTGTAAAAGATTTGTTTTTCTGGTCCTCATTAGAAACTCATACTCCTGTTTCCAAAGGGCACAATCTAAAGACACAGAACAATAAATCTGTGTTTGAACCAAGAAACACAATAAAACTGAAAACTGGCTCTGTATGATGTCTTGGGGAAAAGAGATCACCAGCACCACAGATGGATTCCTTAAACATAATGTTTTTACATGTCCCATTTTTAAGTGATGGGGTCTTCCATAAGACACTGACACCATATGAGACATTTTTACCTGCTAAATGTATAATAACACTTAATTCTGCACACAGTGCTATTAGGAGAGATTGGTGAAATTTAGTTAAAATAACAAAAAAATCTATTAAGAAATTCACCATGCAATTTTTACTATTCATCATGATATTCATATATCAACTAAAATTTAATTGAGTACTTAATATGTGGCAGTGTTTGTGCAGGGACTTGAGCTACTATATAGAACATTACCTGCCCTTCCCACCCCAACCCCCACATTGATTTTTATCTAGTTTTGATCAACACCAAAGTGCACATCCTCACATATCCTTTTTAGAGAATCATCAGTCCATCTGACTGAGATTACTAAACTTTCATTGGAAATAGAAAATCTTAAGCAATATTTTTCAGTGGCTCCAGTTAGAGTTCCCACTACTTGCCACTACAAGGGTCCATGCAAGACAAAATAAAAATTAAAGATTCTTCCAGTATTAATTATGCAGAAGTGTTAATAGAAATGGATTATCTTCCATGCTGAGGCAGAGGAACAGTTATATAGATAGCTGTGGTTTTCCTTTTCTTTGGACTAAATATTTCCCATGTTAGTATTCCTTATCATGCAGAAATTCTCACCTAAGTAAGCTAATGAGAAGGGGTAAGTGGGTGGATTATCCTGGCCAGTAGACAAGTCTGTTGTCACACAGGTGTTTCTACTCATGAAAGGTGGTGGTGCTCAACAAGAGGCAGAATTCCCTCAGGGTATTTAGGGTAAAAATCATGAAGTAAGATAAAAAATTGAAGGTGATATGAACACCCAAAGAAAATTTCAAAATGGCAGGCATTTCTTTCATTTTTGCATGGCCCTTAAACCCAATGAATACCTAATGATTTGTGTGACCCATGCATCATCCTGGGAGAACAGTAAAGGGAGGAATCTTGAGATGCCCCAAAGTTTTGGATAGAAAACTGAGCCACTTGGAAACACAGATGGTGTTTTCATCACTTCTTCCTCCTAACAGTTGGGACTTTGGAAAGGGTAGGAAAATCTTGCATGTGAACACTTGGCTATGCAGATGGTGGTGGTGGACTGGTTTGGCCAATAGTTTAGATTCCAGATCAATGGATTCTTACCCACAGAAGAATAAGGAGGAGGAGAGGAGGAAGAAAAGGGAAGAAGAGAAAATGGATTAAGAAAATATAGCAATACACAAGAGAAGAAATGTGTATCGTGTTTTCTTTATCCACTGTCTCTCTAAGTAGAAAGAATCCAAAGGTCACATCAAAAATAGCCAACCAGAAGGGCAACCAGGGATGCAAAAAGTTTGCCAAGTTTCAGTTGATAAATATCTCAGAGTAACTTAATTGAATTTGCTACTTGGCATTCATAATGGAGTTATGATAGTTAGGGATAATTAAATGGAGGAAACTTCCCAGAGAATTCAACTACCGATGGAAATCAAGTTTATGTTAGGACATTTGACAAGGCAATAAGATTAGCGAAGTCTCTCAGAAGTCTTGACCAATAGAGACCCATTTCTACAATTATAAAGAGAACACAGTAAGAGAAAAGAGATTCTTACCGTGGAAATGTCAACTAATTTAGAAATTTGGGGATTTTCAAGACTTTATATTAGAAAAATTGTATATAGAAACATTAACAGTCATATAAAACGTATTTTAATGTAAAAATATAAAGTAAAATAGGTATAAAAGGGAATCGTTTCCACACACACTTCAGACAGAGCACTGATCTCCAAAATTTATAAAGAACTTAAAAAACTCTACACCAAAAATACAAAGAACCCAATCAATAAATGGGCTAAGGAACTGGGCAGACACTTAACAGAAGAAGATACACAGGTGATCAACAAATATGTGAAAAAGTGCTCATCATCTCTAGTAATTAGAGAAATGCAAATTTAAACCATCCTAAGATTTCATCTTATTCCAATTAGAATGGTTATTATCAGGAACACATGCAATAAGTGTTGGCATGGATGTGGGGGAAAAGGCACACTCATACATTGCTGGTGGAGTTGCAAATTGGTGCAGTCACTCTGGAAAGAAGTATGGAGATTCCTCAGAAAACTTGGAATGGACCCACTATTTGACCCAGCTATTCCCCTCCTAGGTTTATGCCCAAGGGAATTAAAATAAGCATACTACAATGATGCAGCCACATCAATGTTCATAGCTGCTCAATTCACAATAGCAAAATTGTGGAACCAAGCTAGATGCCCTTCAATTGATGAATGAATAAAGAAACTGTGGTTTATATACACACAATGGAATATTACTCATCCATAAAGAAGAATAAAATTATGGCATGTGCTGGTAAATGGGTGGAGTTGGAGAACATCATGTTAAGTGACATAAGCCAAGCCCAAAAAACCAAAATCTGAATGTTTTCTCTGATAAGTGGATGATGATACATAATGGGGGGGGGAGGCAGAGGGGCAGGTACAAGAGAAGAAAGAAGGAACTTTGGATGGTGTAGAGGAAATTGGGAAGGAAGGGGTCGGGGAAGGAAAGATAGTAGACTGAGACAGTATTACCCTATGTATATGTAAGATTAAATGAATTGTGTGAATGTACATTGTGTACAACCATAGAAATGAAAAGTTGTACCCCATTTGTGTACAAAAAAATTTAAATATCAAAAAAAAAGGAATAGGTACAAATTTTTTCATTACAATTTTGTACCAGGCAGATTTCCCTCAGCATAGTTAGGGTAAAAATCATGAAATAAGATAAACAATTGCTGGGCTCAGTGGCACAAACTTGTAGTTCCAGCAGCTCAGGAGGCTGAGGCAGGAGGATCGCAAGTTCAAAGCCAGCCTCAGCAAAAACAAGGTGCTAAACAACTCAGTGAGACCTGGTCTCTAAATAAAATACAAAATAGGGCTGGGGATGTGGCTCAGTGGTTGAGTGTCCGTGAAGTCAATCCCTGGTAACCCCCCCAAAAAAGACAGAAATTTGAAGGTAATATGAAAGTCCAAAGAAAATTTCCAAAATGGCAGGCATTTGCTTCCTTTTTACATCCAAGGTGTACCGAGTGCATGTTGTGTTCTAGGCATTGCTCTGAGTCCAGGAAATACTGAGATAAGTGACAGTTTCTACTCTGAAGTAAACCTTAGCCTCCTTGGGGACAGTCTTGTATGATGTGAGATGGAATGGACAAAACTACTGTATGAGTATCAGTGAGAAGGAAAAAAAAAAAAAAAAAACAAGTTCTGATGAGAAAAGTCAAGTATTAGAAGAAGTTTGGAGGAGTGGAGAAATGAAAAGGCAGGAAAGGGCAGAGGGGGAAAAGTCCGAGCATGCACTTTCACTGTGTTCAGTCTGATGGTGTGCAAGGGGAAAACAGGATGTGGGGCCATTAAAAAATGGGAGGGGGACTTGCAAAAGAGTTTGCAGTTAACAACTCAAAAAGATATTGTATTTCCTAATGAGTGGTGGAAACAGTTAAAGATTTAGGTTGTTTTTTGGTTTTGTTTTGGTTTTTTGTTCTTTTTAGATATGCATGACAGTAGGATGTATTTTGACACATTATACATACATGTATAATAAGGATAACTTATTCTAATTATGATCCCATTTAGGTTGTTGTTGAGATGAGTAGGAAAACTGGTTCATTTGCTCAGAATGATTTTTTTTAAATTTTTACAAACTTCGTTTTGATTCATTGTATACAAATGGGATCCAAATTTTCGTTTCTATGGTTGTGCATTATATACATTCATACCATACATGTAATCATATATGTACATAGGGTAATGATGTCTGTCTCATTCCACCATATTCCAAACCCCCTCCCACTCTCCCTCTCATTTCCCTCTTCATAATCTAAAGTTCCTCCATTCTTCTCTCACCCCCCACCCCTGCAACCTGATTCTATATCATCATTCAATTATCAGGGAAAACATTTGGCCTTTGTTTTGGGGGGATTGGCTTATTTCACTTAGCATGATAATCTCCAATTCCATCCATTTATCTGCAAATGCCATAATATTATTATTCTTTATGGCTGAGTAGTATTCCATTGTGTATATATACCACATTTTCTTTATGCATTCATCTGTTGAAGGGCATCTAGATTGATTCCACAGTCTAGCTATTGTGAATTGATCCGCTGTAAACATTGATGTGGCTATGTTGATGTAGTATGCTAATTTTAAGTCCTTTAGGTATAAACTAAAAAGCTTCTCAGCAAAGGATACAGTCAAAAATGCGAAAAGAGAGCCTTCAGAGTGGGAAAAAGTCTTTTCCACACACACTTCAGATAGAGCACTAATCTCCAAAATTTATAAAGAACTTACAAAACTTTACACTAAAAATACAAAGAATCCAATCAATAAATGATTTATTTTTGTTGCACCCTCTCTTTGCAGTCCTCTGGTTTTAAATTGTATTTATAAAACAAAATTGCCTTAACTGGACAGAGTCTAGTTCACGGAGTAGCCCCGTTTTTTAGCAATTGGAAATCTTCTTACCTTGATGCAGAAAGCAGATTCTTTGTTTCCACATTTGATTAAGAATCACGTCTTTCCTGTTTTAGAATGAGTTTTGTTAGCAAGCTCAGCAGGAAGCCGGAGACAAAAGTTGAGTAAAAACCTTACTGCATTTTCCATGGTAATATGTTGTCACCTTCAGTGACACCCTGGTGCCCACCTTCAGGAGATGCTGTCTCTCTTTGTGACAGCTGGCTTTGTCTTTATAAAGAGAGATCCCTTTCCTAAAAGGGATTAATTCCCTCATGTCACTTTAATAAGGTACAGGAGTGTGTCCCCAGAAACACAATGACAGAAAAATTCCCTAATATAAATTGATCATCATGCTCTAGAACTAAAGAAAGCTCTATTTCCTGGAGTTCTTTGCTCCTTTTAGTTCCAGAGAGGATAGTAATTTGTTTTCTGAAAATGTTAATGTTTGTTTAAATTCCTGGAGCCAGTCAAGACCCAGTATGTGCAAAGTTCATGGTGCTCAAAGTTGTGGTAAAAGTAAAACATTAGATGCCAAGAATGTGCCCATGATCCCATGGGATCACATGGGAAAACATCTGTTTATTTTGAAAGCTAGAAAGGAAGTTCATCAGAAATATGCTTTTTACTCTGTGGTGAGTCTTGTTTTTGCATTCGTATAAAATTTGTTGTGAAGAGAATTGAATGTGTTTGATCACGCTCCCTTTATTTTTAGAGATGACGGTATTTCCTCATTTGATGTTAGCATTTAGACAGCTTTTTCCCAGGAGACTACCTCTGCATGTCCTTGTGCCCCTCATGGGGCTTGGGAGGCTGAGGCAGGAGGATGGTGAGTTCAAAGCCAGCCTCAGCAACTTAGCAAGGCCCTAAGCAACTCAGTGAGACCCTGTCTCTAAATAAAATACAAAATAGGACTGGGGATGTGGCTCAGTTGTGGAGTGCCCCTGAGTTCAATCCCCTGTTCCAAAAAAAAACAAAAAACAAAAAAATAATGTCATTGATCTCTTGGTCTTGGTGTCCCCATTTTACAGGTTGGGAAATAATAATGCCTGTCTCAGTTGCTGATGGTCAATCCAATCAGGAAAGCACATGTCAAACAGTCTGCGTTACAAATTTACTCAAACATTTGCTGGATCATGTAATTGTTGATCCATCCAAAATTCAAACCTGTCATTCAAAGACTGTCTTTATTTAATCCTCAGTTGTAAGGAAAGAAAAGCAAATTGGAAACATCTTGACTGGGAACTAAGTCAACTATAGTGAACTTGCTACGGGAATGAAGCTTAGGCCACCTAGAAGAAAGGATGGTCAATACCTTCCTTCACTGGTCTCACTTAGTGTCAGGGAGCTAACTACTAGACATGGAACCCCAGAGTGCCTACAGAGCAGGATTCCTGTGACGCTGACTCAAGTGTGATCCATCGGCTTATTTATTTATGTATTTTTATTTAGAAATGGGGTCACACTCTGTTGCCCAGGCTGGCCTCAAACTCTTGGGCCCAAGCGATCCTCCTTCCTCACCCTTCCGAGGGGTGGGGGACTCCAGAATTCATGAAACTGACCAATTCCAAAGCACACTAAATACCTTTCTCAGACTTATTGTTCCACTTCTTAGGTGTGAATCTGAGAGGTATCTTGTCGTGTACAGAAGTTTTAGATCTGCAAAAAAGCTTGAGCAGGTATTTGGTCAGGTTCCTTGAGTTCCATTGCCAGCAGCAGGACAAAAAGCATTTTGGACTGGCAATTTCGGGACAGTTGTGACCAGTCGGTTGCCTGAACCATGAAAAACCTCCTTCTGGCTTTTTTTAAATGCCTGCCTTGAAGCAGTGTGATCTCCTGGTGGGCCTGCCAGGGAGAATTAGTTTCAGAATGCACACTCAGGAAGTGGATTGAATGAAGCTGCTGGATGGATTAGGAATGTGGGCTTAAATGTTGAAGGAATCTGCCGGAAGCAATGGTCTTAGTCTTGGCATCAAGGAGACCAGAGCTGCCCTTTCTTTTGTCCTCACGGTCCTCAGCCAAGGAGTCCAGCTGCTTCTCTTGGAGCTTTGTGGTTCATGATAGTAAAATCAAGTCATAAGAAAGTCTTTTACCAAGTGTTATTGCAAGAAACACAAAATAGTCCATCGTGTTAGTGTTATGAATCTAACCAATGATTAGAAATCATATGTGTGTCTCCTGCTTCCTATAATGTATGTCTTCCTCACTTTGGGGAACACGAACACTTTGAAAAAGCTAGATTTGAGTCCAGTTCAATTGGTTAGTGGTCTTCCTCGATTTCAAAACAAACAAAATTTAAAAAAAAAAAAAAAACACTTAATGTACCTAGTGTGGTCAGTAGGAAAATGATTTCTCCCATGAATTTTATCATTGGTTTTAGGTATAAAATGAAAAAAAAAATGAATGTTCTTCATTCCTAAGTGTTTAGTGGCCATGTCTCCTTTTTAGACTCTGATGTCCTGCCTAGAGACCATATACCACACGATTTGGGTTGTAACTTCATAGGGTTCCCTGTTCATTGATAGATCCTAGGTCTCCCAGGTGCCCACAGTGCTTATCTGTAGGAACCCACTTTGAGGGCCTTTTTTGTTGTTGTTCTTTCCAACTGTTATTTTGTAGCTCCTTTTTTCCATAGGAACTCTCTCCCTAGCAAACTTGGTGTGAGCTCTTGCTGACCACCACTGAAGACCCTTTGCTTCTGGAATCTCTGCTAACGTGGACTGCAAGAGGAAAATAGCAAGCCTAAGAGTTGCCATTCACTCAGTGTCCACACCAGCCAGGTGGTGTTCAGTGTGCTGGGTGCTTTACATAGGATATCCCTCCACATTGTTTAGAAGCATCTGATGACTTCCATGCCTCACTGTGCATCCCATTCTCTCCAAAATAAAAGAAAAAAAAATTACCAACAGTGTTTAAGAGATGTAGGATCTATTTCTCTAATTTTTTTCAAGAGTTCCAGAATTGCTAGTTAAGAGCCCTGAATAATGTATGTCTCTCTAGGTTCCTTCAGAACCAGATGCCTTAGGTCAGATATATGCTCACCCAGATGCTCAACCTTCTCATTCCCCCACTCTGGCTTGGTTGGACGTGGAGTTGGAACAGCCTTTCAAATCTTATTTGAAAATCTCACTTCCTGCCTCTTTTGTGAAATCTGCTCACACACTGCCTCTAACTACTGCCTTTTCCTTTGCTGTCTCTGTATGTACAGGTAACAACGCTGACTCAGGAAGTCTCCCAGTTAGGTAAAGACATGAAGAATGTGATGCAACTCCTGGAAAACGTCCTGTCACCTCAGCAGCCGTCGCGGTTTTGCTCTCTGCACACCGCCTCTGTGTGTCCATCCAGGGAGGGCTTGCAGACCAGGATGAACTGGAGTGTGCACCAACCTTGCCTACATTTGCAAACAGGTGGAGCGGCTTATGCCCCAGCACAACTTTGTCATGGGAATGTCACCTCGGACATTTGGAGTGTGGATCCCTCCTCTGTGGGGAGCAGCCCCCAGCGAACTGGACTTCACGAGCAAAATCCTACAGACAGTGACCTTTATCATTCTCCAAACCTCGATTATTCACCTTCCCACTACCAGGTGGTCCAAGAAGGTCATTTGCAATTTTTAAGGTGCATCTCTCCACATTCAGATACCACACTGACCCCTTTGCAGTCTATTTCGGCTACTCTCTCTTCCTCTGTCTGCTCCTCTTCGGAAACATCTTTGCACCTGGTTCTCCCAAGCAGGTCCAGATCAGAGGAGGGCAGCTTCAGTCAGGGACCTGTTAGTTCCTTCAGTCTGGAAAACTTGCCAGGCTCTTGGGACCAAGAAGGAACGGCATCAGCCTCTACCAAACCCTTAGAGAACTTTCCTCTGGAAGTTGTCACAAGCACAGCCGAAGTGAAAGATAACAAAGCCATAAACGTATGATATCAGCACATGAGACGCAGCTACCATTTTGAAACCCACAACTGCATGACAACTTTAGTTTGCCTTTTCTGCCTCTGGCAGGCAAAGTTGGGAGTCCTGCGGAAGAGTGAGTGAGGAGCCAGAGAAAGGCAGAGCCACCTCCATACTGTAGCAAACGATTTCTAGATCCTAGAAGCATAATGCAAACATTTTTCTGTACAGGTATTAACTTCCTGGTCTGTTTGACAGACTTTGGTAAAAGTCCAAAGACCCTGCGGGTCTGAGCAGCTAGAAGTCCCAGACAAAGAATTTGTGGATTAGTTTTGTCCTAGGTGGCTTTTGTGAAGTGCAGCAAAGGTTTTTCCTGAGTGCCTGTTTGTCATTCCTGAACAATATCCATAGCGCTGTTGGCCTCGGGAGTGCACAACTCCTGCTGATCTATTTTTCTTTTGGTGAAGGCAAAGGGACAATTATCACTGCATGTCATCTCCTAGACAATCAGTCAAATAGAGCTGGTGGCCAGTGGTTAGCTATTCGCACGTTATTTGCCATGTAAATGAAAACGTCTTTATTTATCAAAAAAAAGAAGCTATTTTTATATCCTTGGTATGAAATATGTATTTAAACTATTTAAAATATTTATAAAGAAATGGATGTTTTCTTTTCATTTTGGTAAAAAAAAAAACACAAGCTTGCTGTTTTAACAAGAAATGCACTACTGTTATGTATAGTAGATCAAAAATTATTTATTATTAAGAGGATGTAGCTTCAAGAGGAATCTCCCTTTTATCTGCATGCAATTTACCACAAATGTATCCTCATACTTCTGGGTTACAAAAGAAAAGTGAGACCATATTTTATTTACGAAATAAAAATATAGACTGAGCGTCCACGCCGTGAGCTGTGGCATGGAGAGGGCTCCATCTCGTCTGCTGACTTGCGACAATGCCCTGAGTTAAAGTAAGCCCCCACTGTGTCAGCGGAAATGCCTCTACTCCAGGCGTCCTACTTCGTAGTTCAAGAACCTAAATTCGGTTTGCAGAATAGGAGCTCACAATCTACATTGAGCCAGTTTGGGCTCACAGAGTGTCCTTACCTGGTGCCTTTCTTTTCTGAGAGGCTGTAGACTAGCACACATTTCCAAATGGAGCCAAGACTTCCAAGTTGGCCGCTGGGAGTGATCCCAGCTTGCCTTGGATCAGCGCAGGACCTTTATTCTTTAATGCTCCCAACAAAATCGTATCTCTGCAGAGCAGTTGTTGACATTCCTAATTGGGAGAGGAAAGAGAAAATCCCAGAGATTACACAGCCAGCATCTTGTGTAGGTCTAGAACCCGGAATGCTCCCTACTTGTCACACCCATTCACTGCAGACTCAAATGCTGGGTTTGGCAATGATTTAAACATCTTCACTTACGCTGTAGTTTATGTTTTAAGAACATTTAAGGCTTTGATCATCCCAAATATTTCTAGAAGACACATTGAGTTCTGGAGTCCTCCTGTTTTTATTTCCTGCCACAAAGAATAAACGGTCTGAGAATTGCATCATTAAAAACATTTAAACAATCAAGATCTCTGATGCTGTGTGAATCATGCACCCTGAACCTGGCAGGAAGAAATCTTCTCTGAGAAAAATGACTTTGTAGGTCAGGAACCCAAATTCGGTCTGCAGAGTAGGAGATCACAGTTTTTATAAGTCAGCTCAGTCAAGACTCAATGACTTCCACTCCCCAATCCCCCAAATTTAGTCTTACCTTAGGTTAAAGAGAAAATTAAGGCAAATTCAACATTCTAGATCTCATGTGCTCATTTGTATTCCCCTTTCCCTCATCCCACTTATGTTATCATTTCAAGTACTTTCCAAAAAGAGCTCACTGATGTTGATTCATGACTACCCACCTAGCCAACTAGCACCACTATTACTGATGCTGACAACGATGATTGGCATGATTGGCACTCTGTTCTCTAAGTCAACAGATATTTAGGAATTAAAACATGTTATGCTCTCTAATATAGTCACCAAACAGTGCTAAAAGTTACTTAAGTTACTTATTATTATTTCTATTTTACCATAAAAAAATGGGACACAGGTTTTTTTTAAATATTTTTTTAGTTGTCCAAGACCTTTATTTTTATTTGTTTATTTATATGCAGTGCTGAGAATCGAACCCAGTGCCTCACACATGCTAGGCAAGCGCTTTACCACTGAGCCACAACCCCAGCCCCAGTTTTTTTATTTTTTTAATTTGCCCAGTCACCTTGTTCTAAATGATAGATCCAATACCCCAGTGACCACCCTGGGTGGGTATCCCTTCCTTTGTGTCCAAAGTCATCTTTGCTACTCCTTGAAACTTTGCTAACAACTGATTTCTTTCAGAATCAATGAGTAAAATATTTCTGTTTTTGTTGTTGGGTTTTTCTTTGTTCTTTTGTTTGGTGCCTGCGATTGAACTACTGAGCCACATGCCCAGCCCCTTTTTTGCTGAGTTGCCAACCTTTTTTTTTTTTTCTCTTTTTTTTTCCAATTTAGAGAGACAGGTTCTCACTGAGTTGCCTCTAGCCTTGCTTAGTTACTGAGGCTGACTTTGAACTCATGATCCTCATTTGTTTTTAAGCAGGCAAATGAATGGGATGAATTAGTTATGCTCTGAAGAGCTGGGGAAGACTGAATGGCTAGAAACATGCCCATATGCTTCTATCCAGTCACCTCCTCTGTCTCTACTCCTAAGAGCTGACTTTAGCAGGCTTGTGAACCAGTTGCCTTACCTGCAGGGCATTGCAGGGGAACAAGAAGAAGGGGTGGGTGGGAGGAGGCAGGTTTCCCACCTACTGCCCACAGGAGGGTCCTCCTCACCTGAGCCCACCTCACTTTATTCTTTTCTGATCCCTTTCCTCCTCATCAGTCTGACAAACAGGACTCTCACACATCCGAGAGGACAGAATGCTACGGTTTTGCTTTATTTTGGTTATGCATGTTATGCCATTATTGTAGAAAAAGAAGATCTGAGGTGTCCCTAGATGTTAGATTTTCTACGCGTTGTTGCTGTTTAAACACAGAGATGCTCATCTTCTCATCAGGGATGCATTTTCAGATCCCTACATTTTCCTCACCTAACCTTTGCAGAAGGAGAAAACAGGGATCCAGAGTGAACAGAAGCAGTTATTTTCTTGATCAAGTACATTTTCTAAAAATAATATTGGACCAGGTGCACACCTATAATCCCAGAGGCTCAGAAGACTGAGGCAGGAGGATTGCAAGTTTGAGGCCTGCTGCAGCAACTTAGAGAAACCCTAATCAACTTAGTGAGACCATCTCAAAATAAAATATATATAAAAGGGGGGTGCTGGGAATGTGGCTCAGTGGTTAAGTGCCCCTGGGTTCAATCCCCAGTACCAAAATAATAATAATAATAATAATAATAATAATAATAATAATAATACTATTGGAAACTAAAGTCTGCTATGTAGTTCTAATTCAAAGAACCAGGCAGACACCATCTATGAGATTTTATATTAATTCAATATAAGAAGAAATTTCTGATAATTAAAACTACTAGAGTTTATTATTTATCCCCAATAGACAAAGTGTCCTCTCAGAGATTACATGACTGTTTGGCAGAAACAGTGTTTTCCAGAAGGACTCCGCTTTAGGTGTGAGATTAGAAGAATTCATCAAGATCACATGGGGCGTGTTGAAAATACAGAAAACACAGCTTCAACCTAGCCCCTCTGAGCGGGGTCTGGGAATCTACCATTTAGTAAACTTTCACTGAAGATTGAGAAATGCTGGCTTAGAATCTACCAAAG
Organism: Glaucomys volans; assembly: GCA_020662805.1. NCBI lineage: Eukaryota > Metazoa > Chordata > Mammalia > Rodentia > Sciuridae > Glaucomys > Glaucomys volans. The sequence continues at coordinate 332,335 of JAJEJO010049716.1, forward strand.
TAGAAACTTGAATTCTAGCTCACTTATAGACAATAAGTGGCCTACCATTGAAATTCAGTTAAAGAGCCCTGAGTCTATAATTTTGTATTAGAGAGGCTTAGTTAACTTCTATCTAAATCAGCTAGTTCTCAAGCTTCAGTTCGAATTAAATATTTCCAGGGAATCCCACTAAAAGAGATTCATTAAAAAGGACCCCTAAGATATGGGCTGAGTCCCAAGTCATCCTAATATGGATGATTCAGAGAACAAAACCAGGAACATTGTACTAAGCAGTGTACTCATACCTAAGACAATGAACCTGTTCGATCAGAAGGTAGACACACTAGAATAAAAGCCACGAAGAAGACAAATTTTTGCAATACTCTTTCTGCACAGTTCCTAACACATCAATGACTTTTTTTTCATGAAGTGATCAATCACTTTTCTCCAAGAGAACGTGGAACATATACATTCACTACTTCAGTTAATAGTAGGTTGAGTGCCTACTATGTGCCACACATCCCTTGTGGTTTGTCATAGATCTTGGTTTTCTTGTTACACATGGATTTTTTTTAGAAGGGAAAAAAAGAAAAAGCGAAAATGTCTTTTGAAGTCTGGTAAATTGATTGGTTTCTCCCAGAAAGGGAGGAATCATATTTGGATGTGAAGCAAGATAGCTATTTAATTAGAGGATGATAAATGGTATAGATGGCCCCTGTTTGAAATTGCTAATGTCAAGATTATGATTTGATACGTGACAGTGTAAACATCCTGCTTCAGATAGTTCTTTCCAGGGCTGTTGCTTCTCATGAAGTGCACAGCTTGTTTTCTGAGGTTATCACTTTTACTGAATCTATAATGCTCCTCTCAGATCCCCTCCATCATTGGAACTGGAGCCTCAGTAGAGGCACAGGCTCTATCAAAGGCTGTCCCAGAAGGCTTCCCTTTCCATTCTTCTTTCATTTTATACAAAGGCGAATGCTCTGAATAAATAAGATGTGGAGAAAGGAACAGGGAAGGGACTCAAAGGAGTGTTTGCTTCCAACCATTTTTCCTGGCTCTGTGACCTCAGACGGGTTAGTGAGCACTTCGGAGCCTCCATTTCTTCGTCTAAAATCTGAGGATTAAAATATATCTAATTTACAGGCTCTTTGTGAGATTTAATAAAGTAATTTATGTGAGAGCACACTGTCACACATATAATGAATGCTAAGCAAATGTCAGTTCATCTTCCCTGGCCTTCCAGCCCCTGGCTCCTCTCCTGCTTCTCCCTTCTCCCCTTGTCTCCCTGTCTCCTGATTCCTCCACCTCTCCTTGTCCCCAGCCTCCTCCTGCCAACCTCTCCCTGGCTCCCTCTTTTCCTCCATTCTCCTCTGGCCTTCTCTGGTCTCTGCTGTCCTTCCCCTCCTCCTCCCCCTTGTGCCTTCCTCCAACCCTCTTCCTACTCCTCTACCCCTCCCTTAATGTCCCAAGAAAACTGACCGACCCTTCTCCACATAGGTCACAGCCCAGCTATCATACCACAGCCCGCATGGTCCACTCAACCGCGTGTTAATAATCTAGTCAACATGTACCTTTAAAAACAAAAGGGATGTTGGGGATATAGCTCAGATGGTAGAGTGCTTGCCTTCCATGCACAAGGCCCTGGGTTCAACCCCAGCACCAAAAGACAAACAAACAAACAAACCAAAAGAAAAAAAAGGGTCAAGGCATCAGCAAGGTAGAAAAAAGTACTTTCTGTGCTCCCAGCTCCTTAGCCCCTTCGTTGTTTGTAGTTAAAGTCTTTTTAAAAACTCTTTACAATTACAGAAATATCCAAGGGACTTATTTGCTAACATGAATATATTCCATAAACACATACTGGGTGGGTTTTTTTTTAACCTATAGTTTCTCTATGGAAATTTGCTGCTGCTTCAGAAAACACACATACACTGATAGCAAGGCCACCACCCCAGGCCCCAAGAAGACCTGACACTATCAAGCAAAAGCCTCAGAACCATCTCTGTGACATGAGGCCCTCTTGCCCAGAGCCCTTCCATTTAGGAGCAGAGCTGATGAAATGTCTGCCACTTCACATGGACACCTTCAAAGTCTCCCCTGTATCCCACTGAGGAAGCAGGTCCTGCCACAGGGAATAAGCTCAATGTCATTCCCTGCGGCTCTTGTCCTGAAAGAATCTGTTCCTAGGGTCCTGTCCTTCAGCAGATTCCTGAACAAAGGTCATAAAAGATGTGGAGACAGCCCAGCAAGGCAGAGACCAGCGCATCCACACCCGTCGTGACAGGGAATTAAATAAGCTGCACATTCTAGAATTAAAGAAGCCAACAAAATAGCTGGGTGGACCAGCTCTATGCCTTCTCTTGAGAGCAAAACTATGCCTTCTCAGACTTTTCCCTTCTAGTTTAGGGTTTTCCCTTACGGAGATAGGAATCTGGGAACTGGATGGAATTGGATGCGGAAGCTAAGCCTCGGGTCCTTTTTTACAGTTGGCTTGGTAAAAATAGAACATACACATGTGATATATTTGACTATAACAAAGAATAAAATGGGAGGAAGTGAGACTTAAAAGTGTGTCTGTGCCTTTTATTTACGTAAAACAAAAACAAAACAGCATATTAATTTGAAGGAACTATTTTTATTTAAGAATTTCCCTCTAAGGTAAAGAGTGCCCTATCCCTTTGGTGCTCTTGTTTTAAGATATATATAAAATCTTTTGTATATATATGTGTGTGTGTGTGTGTGTGTGTGTGTGTGTGTGATCCTTGAACCATGGCTGGTAGTTTTATTCTTCACTGTAGCTTGTTTGTTCCCAGGGAGAATTATTTCTGAAATCAACATGAGAGTCAACACTAAATGTGCTAAAGGACGAGGTTCCAGCATAGATGTACTTTTCAGGGAACCCAGAGCCCTCGGAGGAGCTGTGGCCACGTGGCCAATGCTCTGGATGTCTTTGGGTATCCTCACTAGGATTGGCAGTGATATCTAGGAGCCGCCAGGTTGAACTGCAGTTTTCTAAAAGTTGCCATGGTAACCTGTTGCCCAACGTGAGACAAGAGAGCTCTTCTTGCTCTAATCAGACAGCCAGTGGAATCAAATCAAATAGTTGTGTCTGGCTTCTAATACGCAAAAGATATTTGACCCCTAAGCCTGGATCATTTAGTGTATCTCTGGTCGACTTACATGCAAACCTAGTCTCCAGAAAAGGGACAAGTGTTTCTGTCAGCAAGATGGTGTTTTTGACTCTTGATTCCCAAAATGTGATTCAAATCTGCACCTAAAAACTTGCTACAAATGCAAAATCTTGGACCCTGTCCCTGACTTACCGTATCAGAAAGTACATTTAACAAGATTCCTGGGTAATTTGTGTACATGATACAGTCTTAGATACTCTGGCAGGTATTGGTTCTTGACTCTGGCTGACCATTGGAATCACCTGTGCAGTTTCTAAAAGACAGACTTGTGGCCCCAACCTCAAAATTCTGATTTAGTTTGTCTTGGAGGGACCCACTTATCGGTAATATTTTTCAATTCCTCAGGTGACTCCAGTGTACACAGAGTGTTGTGAAAACACTGGTCTAGAACACAGTTCTCAAATGTGGTCTCCTGGCCAGCAGCAGTTCCAGGAACCTGGTGCATGTTTGACATGCAGATTCACAGACTGCCCTCCCAACCTATAGGATCAGAAACTTCAAGGAAGTCCCCATCATCTGTGCTGACTCTGATGCCAGTTAAGGTTTGAGAGTCACTGCTCTAGTGTTGATGACAAAAGAAACAGTGTGGGCTGAAGCAGATCTTAAGCAGAAGTAGTACGTACACAATAGTAAGGTGCATCGTAAGATATGTATCAGTATCAGCTTCTTCCTGGAGACTCATCACTCTCTATTTCAAATACTCCTCTGTTTTAAAACCATATTCCGAGGTGGCCACTGAACACAACAGTGGACCACAGTTGTAGATCTTGTGAACCTTGTCCCAGGTCTACAGGTGGTGCATCCTGAAGAAAGCCTATCAAATGCTGGTCCTTTCAAACCAGACAGTTGTTTTCTGAAATCAGGGCTTTACATTCCAACACAGAACCATCTCCATATATGTGCCATAAGGAGAGAGCTGTGCTATTTTAATCACATTCATAGAAAACAATAATCTAGACTCTGATTGCGGAAAGGCAGAACCTACTAACAACAAAATATTATATTCAAAACAATGAGAAGTGGATTTTTCTGTTATTGAGAAGTGTTTCTTATTTAGTGCTGCCTAAGTCCCTACTGTACAATCTTTTTCAGATATTTGCATATGTATAGAGAGAAAAATTTTTATAGATACACAATATATATAATTTATATATATATGTATATCTTATATGGCTTATATATTGTATATATTATATGTTGTATATATAATATATATTATATATATATATATAGCTTTGCACATGCTAGGCAAGCACTCTACCACTGAACTACATCCCAGCCCTACAGAGATTCACTTTTAAACAAGTCAAGTTTTATTTTTGTATATGGAACACCTATACTCTAGGGTTTATATATTTAGACTAGTCTGCATTTATGTCCTATGCAGCGAAAATATCTTTCCAAAGACAGTTACTGAAGTAAACGTAAAGAATGAGACTTGGTCTGAGATCAACTGAGATTTTAACTCCCACTGCTTGTCTTTGGATAAATTCTCAGATTCTTCATCCCCTCATCTCAGAGACTGGGGTCGTCTTCCAGTTTCCCTAGAAGTATCTCCTAAAATGAGAATTTTAGCGAAATAATTTATTTGTGGATGACTTTCGGAAACCCTGGTTGGGGGAATGGAGAAGTGAGACAGGGAAGACAAGAAAGCCAGTAAGTAATAAATTATTGAGCAGTTAATCATTGTGAGCCACTAAGGCTCAGTCATCCTAGGAAGTTCCCGGAGAACACTAGAATGATGAGTTGCCCGCCTAATGAGGAGGAAGTTGGATTATTCAACTCTAACTTCCATCAGTCAATGGCTGAAGGCTGCTCTGGAGATGTGAACTCCTGGGTAGACCTGGTCTGCCTCCTGCAAACAGACAAAGACTGAGCAGAGTCCCAGGAGCCTACAGAGGTATGCCTTGGGCATGGTGTGGAAGGATGTGTGCACAGGGGACATGGGTAGGGAACCAAAAGCACCTGCTACCTGAGGTAGGTATCAAGTCCAGTCAAAAGACAGACACTATAGAAATTTGAAGAGGAAATGCTTACAATAAAGAATAATTAATAGAAGATCAGTTCCTAAGAAAAGATGAAAGAAAATGCCAAAAGAAATATCCTGTGGTGGAGGGAGGAAGCAAATGGAAGAAGAGTCCCTATGGCAAGGATTCAGATTTAGTTGAAGATAGATACGGGTCTGCCCACTGGGAGGATTGCTGGGTTGCCTGGGCCAGAATTGGTTCATAGTCACTAGACTGAAGCTGGAAGGAAGGGAAATGCATTCTAGAACAAACACAAACCCGCTGCTGGGGTGCAGGTGAACCGAGGCTGTGCAAGAAATGGCAAGCAGAAAGTGAGCGAGTCCAGTGCCTACTGATCACAATGTACTTTTCTTCTACAGTGTCTCTGCAGCACCCTCTACTGGCAAAGGGGAAATATTACAGGCTTCAGTCCAGTAGGAAGCAGGGCAAGGGAGGGTGGTAGATTTGAGGTGAGAGGCAATAATCTGCCAACTGACCAATGGTAACACTATTTATCTAAGATAAATATGTGAAATAAATAGAATTCATGTATTAGAACTACTTCTTTTTTCAAATATTTTTTTCTAGTTGTAGATGGACACAATACCTTTATTTTATTTATTTTTATGTGGTGCTGAGGATCAAACCCAGGGCCTCCTGCATGCTAAGTAAGCATTCTGCCCCTAAAACACAAACCCAGTCCTAGAACTAATTCTTAAACTATAATTTTTTCCTTCACAGTTTTAAATAAGTGTTTCCACTTTTAAAAAACCACCAGAATTACCACTTATGATAAAACCATATTTTTCACTGACGTCATTGATTTATTACTTTTTGAGAACTATCTTTAGCGCATGGTCTTCCTAACAAGGTTTGTCTCCCATGTCAAAATGCTACGAATTGACCTTCCTGTCTACACACGTCTTCTCTGGTTGCCTAAAATCCCTTTAAGAGAAACCAAGTCTTTTTTCCTACAATTAATGATGTGTGCAATATGTTCACTTTAATCCATAAAGGAGAGGGGATCTAACACAGCTTTATTCCTTTTACAGCTAGTTTTGAACAACAGTGGGGGAAGTGAAGGAGGTGTCCTGGGCACATGGTAGAGAAGCTGTTGCTGAGCAACGGAATGTCATTGCTTCTCCCTCAAAGTCCTTCAGGAAACCCCATCACTTTTTCTCACCCTAGATTAGCACAGAGTCCAGGTTCAGTGCAACCAAAGCACCAAGCTGAAATCTGATTTAACGCACTTTCTCTCTTATCTTCCCCTCCAGTGATGCAACTGTCAATTAAAATATCTCCTTGAGATGTCTTTGTCATATATTCATCCAATTAATTAACCTTTCCCCTAAATGAATTAATTTCTTGACCCGTCAATGTGCTTTTGGCTATTAATTTATTGTTTCCTTCTGTTGATGTTCACAGCCCCTCAAAACTCTTAAAGATAGAAAAACAATTTGTCTTAGGGTCTGCTGATAAGTCAGAACATCCTTCTTATTTCCTGCTTCTTCTTGCTTCAAGAAGCTTTTAAGGCCATCAAAGGGATCCCTTTAGTATTGTCAGAGCATATAATATAAGGCAAAATTGAACAAGGAATCTAAACTGGAAAGAAATGAAAATAGTTAATATTTAATAAGCATTTACAGGATAAGAAGTACTATACTCAAAGCTTTATATATCGGTTCATTTTGTCCTCTCAATAATCCTATCAGACAGTTCCTTCTATTATCTTCATTTCATAGCTAAGGAAACAAAGAGCAAAAGAAGCTAAATAATACAGCCAAAGCCATACTCCTGGACTAGCTAACCAGAATTTAAACCCAGCTGTATTGGTTCCCAAATCCTTACTCTGAGCTCTGCACCATACACTGGTTTTGAGCTTGTTTATGGCTTATATTCTTCTGCAGGAAATAAGGCAAAAGAGCCAAAATCTGTCCCTTGAATTTCTATCCCCTTCCCAACAACTAGGACAGAACCTGGCACAAAGTGACAACTGTAAATGTCACAGATGGGCCACATGCTCCAGTCAATGATCATTATTCCCATTATCCCCATGGGGATCAATAAAAAGACTGGTCAGTAAAAAGCTTCTTATAACACAATTAACATCCAAAGCAAATAAAATGTCATTCAAGGGGCCATCAAAGGGATCAAAGCCATCCCTTTGATGGCCCCTTGAATGAACTTCAAAAGTTCTACTTTGCCCACAGACGCGATGGCGCACACCTGTAATCCCCGCAGCTCAGGAGGCTGAGGCAGGAAGGTCGCAAGTTCAAAGACAGCCTCAGCAACTGAATGAGGCTCTGAGAAACTTAGCGAGACCCTGTCTCAAAATTAAAAAATATAAAGGGCTGGGGATGTGATTCGGTGGTTAAGCACCTCTTAGTTCAATCCCTGGTACCAAAAAAAATATCTACTTTTGTGCTTTTGGATCCCCCATCCAACTTGAGCAAAGGCTGAATGAGAACAGGATTTTGATGTGGCACAATATCTTTCTTTCAAACCAGAGACAGGCAAAATCTCCACTGAGCACGTGACATGTATTCTCTTTAAACATTATTAACCCCTTTCCTTGCTGTACCCCTCACTGAGGGATCTTATAGGGATTTGTACGCCTTAGCATATTAATAATCCAGAAAATAATCTAAGTTCCTAGCATTACCATCCTTATTTCTTAAAAAATGGAGGTCAAAGGGAAGGACATCTTTTCTTAAAGTTTAAGGTCTCTGAGTTGCTTGAAGTCAATAGCTCTGACCCTGCTGGAGCTAAATAAGACACAAAGGCACACAAAGGGTTCTATTCCTCCATCCCAAACAAAATGGAACAGCATTCTTCCATGAACATTCTAGAGAGCAGACACCTTTCTCTTCAGCTTCTCATTAAAGCAGGCATGAGTTAAATGGGACTCTTCTTATCCCACCTGAACTATTCTGGGTAAAACATGAATTTTTTATTGAGGTAAGGTTCCAAATTCTTAGGTTTGCTGCCGGTTTTTTCTTCTCTTTTCTTTTCTTTTCTCTTCTTTTCTTTTCTTTTTTAAGAACCAAGCCCTTATAAAGCTTGAGACTTAATAAAAGTTTCCCTGTCCTCTCCTTCCTCATTCCCATCCTTCCCGTTGCCCTCTTCTGCCCTCTCTGCATCCCTACCCTCTAAGTTGAAATGTCAACACAAGAGAATTGGCTTAAATGTGAGATAAAATATTTCCATCATCTGCTCAGAGACCTCTGCCAAATATCAAGGTTGTTGACCCACATGGAGTGTAAATATACTTTGAAAACCATATGTCGGGGGACCTTGGCTTACATTATCCACTTGGGCCCGCTCAGCAGTAGGCTGCTGTAAGAGAGGGCCATGTCAGAGGCTACCGCAGAGCAAGGCCATTGTGTGGCCACTTTTGCACTGCCCTAAATAAAATCAGAAACTGGATCACTGGCTGTTATTCATCTATTGAAAACCAAACAGCTACATTTTTTGTTTACAGAGATATTTGACAGAATAAAGGGGGCTTCAGGTTTTTTTCTAAGTCATCGTCTGTATTATTTTTCAGTAATTATGATGGACTCCCATTTTTGCTACAGCCATCTGTAGCTAGATGCATGTGACAGGCCCGATATGGCCCAGGTGATCCCTAAGTCATGGTGCTTGGAATCCTGCATGCAATCCCCTCCCAGGGATGGGCCTAGTGACTTTCCTCCAACAAATGGGAAAACAGCAAATTAATATGACATCATCCATTTTAGAAAACAAAAGAGTGGGATTATCTCTTGCTGGTATGTTCTTCCCACTTCTTACTGTGATCAAAAGCACCACAAGACAGGGAACTGAGGGCAGCCTTTGGCCAGTAACTGGCAAGGTACTGAGGCCTTCAGCCCAACAGACAACAGAGAACCAACCCTTTTCTGCAACCACAGTGTGAGCTCAGAAGCCAAGCCTGCCCCAGTTGACCTTGAGTTGACCCTAGTGTCAACATGTTACACAATAGAGCTTCTGCTCCGGTCTTCACTGCAGTCTGTGTGAGACCCTGACAGAGGACCCAGTCAAGCAATGGTCCAATTCCAGACCCCCATAAACAGAGAAATAATACTTCATGCCACAGTTTTGTGATAAATTGCTACACAGCAATAGATAATTTATACAATAAGAATGGGATTGCCAGGCGCGGTGGCACACGCCTGTAATCTCAGCACTTGGGAGGCTGAGGCATGAGGATTGCGAGTTAAAAGCCAGCCTCAGCAACTTGGCGAGGCCCTAAGCAACTCAGTGAGACCCTGTCTCTAAATAAAATACAAAATAGGGCTGGGGATGTGGCTCAGTGGCTGAGTGCCCCTGGGTTCAATTCCCAGTACCAAAAAAAATGGGAGAGTGAGTTCTTCAATTGAGCAGAAACCAAAGTACCCCTTCTCACCATAAAAGTAGCTCAATAAATAAATTTAAAATTTCATGGTTGTAGGGCTGCTTGGTCAACAGGACATAAGTAGAAAGGAATGCACTGACACTAAAAGCTGTCATCTAGACTTGAATAGCTCCTAGTCTGAAAAACAAAAGCTCTCTCCTTTGGACAGGACTGGAAATCACTCCCAATTTTCCCCCTTTCATTTAGACTGTCCATTTTACAATACAGTTGATTAGGGTTCTGCTTCCTCTAGTTATTGTTCAGTATTCATGACCCTGTGACCACACTGATTGGCTTGCGTGGTTTCTAAGCCTCCTGCAGATGGTTCTACTGTCCATCTCATGCTGATCATTACTAGTTTCCATCTCAATCTTATCCCAATAATTTTAGTATTATTAGCTTCATTTTATGCATAAGGAAATCTGAGAGGTCACATGACATGTTAGAAGAGACAAGAATAGAATTCCATCTCACAAGCTTGTCTCAACCTCTCAATGTCGTTCATTCTTGATGCTTTATATAAATATAAAATGAATTTCAAGACTTGTTCATTGAACAGTGTTCATAGCTCCCATTTCTGTCTATTTCTATACTCACATCCTGTACTTGATACCAACCTCTTATCTTCTCAGGTTATGTTTCCTGAGCCATCTCTGTGCCTCTAAAACTTCATTCTGATATCTCATCTCTCATCTTAGAATCTTAGAAACCAGAATCTTCCTAGAATCTTTCTCAGATGTCCCCTCTCAACACCTTGAAAGGCTAAGAAAAGCATAGATTTTAAAATCTGATATTCCTGGGTTCTCATTCTGATTCTTCCATTTACTAACTATGTGACTTTTGAGAGGACTGTCGAATAACTCTGCTTTTCAGTTTCCTGACAGGTATAAAAATGAAAAGGACTTTCCTTACCAATTGCTTTCAAAGATACATGTTATAAACAAATGCTTTTTTCAAATTAAACATGCAGACAAGATTACACTGAGAATATATAATACATACTTCCTGACAATTTTAGACCTTAGGAATAGCCTTTGGGTGGAAGGCCATGAGCGAGAGGAAAATTCCTTCTGGAATAGATTTCGATAAGATTTTGAGGAATTTTTTGTGACTCAGGGATAAATAACTAGGGAGCATCAGTAATTTCTTTAGCTGGCAGGGTATGTCATCAACATGATAATAAAATAACTTCAAAATTAAATAAATTAAAAAAATAACTTGACATTCAATGATGTCACATACTTTAAACATTTTTTATGTTTATTTATGAATATTCAACTGTGGTATACATTTTAAACCTTCTTTCCATTTTGTACTATATTTGCTTTAAATGTCTCATTAAAATCAGTTATACTTCAAAAAAAATTAAGAGGAATTATAATATGTGTTTTGATAAGTAAAATACAATGCTGAACCAGCCCAAGGTCTCCCACACTATGTGTCAAAACCTCTTATCTCTTTAACCTGCTGCCTTCACCTCTATGATCTCTCCCTCATTTTTGTGGAAAGTGGAAGACTTCAAGGCTGTTGGGTCAGTGGGACATTGTTGATGGTGATATCAAGTCTAAGTTAGCATGGACGTTGGCTCCCAGGTGGGTCTGCAAACAGTCCCATGAGCTCATCTGCCTTTACACAGTATTTTATTCAGCTTTTTTGCTGCTGCAACTAAAAGACCTGAGCAGAACAATTTTAGGGGTTGAAAAGTTTATTTGGAGGCTCACGGTTTCAGAGGTCTCAATCCATAGAGAACAGGCTCCATTCCCCCGGGCTCAAGGAAAGGCTGAACATCACAGTGGAAGAGAGTGGCAGAGGGAAGCAGCTCACATGATCAGGAAGCAAAGAGAGAGGTCTCTGCCTCACAGGTACAAATATACGCCCCAAAACCACATCCCCAATTCCCACTCCCTCCAGCCACATGCTACCACTTCAGTTACCACTCAGTTAATCCCTATCAGGGGATTAATTCACTGATTGGGTTAAGACTCATACAACCCAATCATTTTTCCTCTCAATATTCTTGCATTGTCTCACACATGAGCTTTTGGGGGACACCTCACATCCAAACCATAACACACAGTATCTCCAATGTCCAAAGAGGATTGGTGTCAAATCATGGATCAGATACTGTGTGATAAACTTTATTTCTTGATGTGTGCCCTCCTCTGAGTTCATTCTCTCACAGTGTATGGAACCAGAAAGAAATTTCGCAGGCCTGCTGGAAGACCAGTCCTTCCATGTCAAGTCATGTGATGCTCACTCTACTTTCAAAGAACAATGTGTCCTAAATTGTGTTTTTTTGGGAGGCTGTTTTATTTTGTTCCAATTAATTCCTTCTTTTCCCCTGCATTAGGGGAACATGGCCTCAAGTTTTTATGCAAATCTTTATTTTGAGCACTAGAGTTTGAAAGTCTTTGCACTTTACCAATGCTTATTAACAAGACACACAATAGGTGCCGGGCTCATTTTAGAATCAGAGGAACCTGATAAGAAATCCAATGATGACTTACTGCCCCACAGATGGGTAGATAGCCCAACCCAGACTTCCAGCCTCTTATTGAAGATCTACATATCTGTTTCAATGATCTCCTCATATGCAATGCAAAGTTTCAAGTGTTAAGTCCTTTCTTAAGGGATGCAAGAACGGCTGGGATTTCCTCATAATAAATTTATATGTGAAAAGCCACTGTGTTCCTTCTTTATTCTCTTTCCTACTAAATCCACAATTATTATCCACAGTGTGTGTACAGACTAGATTCTGCCACACTTTTAATATGAAACTGGAAATTTCAATAAGATACATAAGGCAATTCGACCTTCAGGTCTCATCTCAAATATCACTTTTTAAGACTTACATTCTTATAATACTATGAGATTTTCTTGCATAGGATTTCAATTAAAAAAGCAGGCTACTCATTTGATTAATGTTTTTCTCCTCAACAGACTATAAAACTGAGAAGAGACACTTTGACTATTTGGCTTATCATTATATTCACAGAGAACACAGAGGATATCAAACAAAGTATGCTTAGATGAGCAAATGATAGAAGGAATGAATGGATAAATGAATAAAAAGCTGGAATTTGACTTTGTATATCATAGAAACTATGTCCTTAAGAAATCTTATTGATACCAAATCAATCTCCATATTGTGTCTTTGATATTTGCCACTTCACAGAATGATGGATATTCCTATAACCCAGGGATAACTTGAATTCCATGAGGCCAAGTGAAATCTGCAGACAAGGCTGTTCTGCTAGGTAAGCACACTGGCTTCCTCAGACTCTCCAGGTTCTGACTCAGCAGATTGGACAAACGGACCAGTGTCAACATCCAGAACGTCTAGTCCTTTTTCTCTAAAGAGCTTGAGGCGATATGCATAGAATCAGAGTTTCCCCAAAACTGAAAGGAGATTTGGACCTAGCAATCAGCCATATCTGCACACAGAGAACAAATGTGAAGAAAGGAAAGAGTAAAAAGAAAAGCAACAGAGGAGATGGCTGACTTTTTGGAACACAGTCATTGGACATAAGACAAATAATAATTATATTTCCTTTTTAACTACTTCCGTTGTTACACAGTGATCAAAAAAACTACAATTCATTTCTCAAACTCCACATTTTTTTGAATTGATTATTAGACTGTTGAGACAGTGGTATTATCTCTTGAGTTGATGATGCTGCTATTGGGAGCATGGTAAAATACCTGGTGTTTATATTTAATAAAAGTTTCTATCTTTTATCTACCAAGGGAAAATTGAGTGACACTGTGGTTTAGACTACCTCAAAATTTCTTAGCTGTTACTTGGTATGCAGATATAATTAGTGGTGGGAATAGAAATTCCCCACACAGGGAATTCTGGCTTTATTGCTATTTAAATCCCCTTTACAGAGGTTGGGCCAGAAGGTCTTGGAGCCACATGTTTCGCTTCCCCCTCCTATCCTCTACACACTTTTGATACTGGGAATATTTTCTCTGATAATAAAACCATCAGATGTAAATGGCACTTGTTGCCATAGCAGCTAAAATGTTCAGTTCTTCCTTCCTCCTCTCAACGGGACTTCATACATCCAATTCCTTTCTTGGGGATAAAATGTAAGTTAGGAGCTAGGCTAGGATTAACCTCAGATATTCTTTCAACTCTATGTGCAAATTCATTGATGGTTATTATTTCGAATTATCTTGTAGCATAAAAAAAGAATCAATCATATGATAGACTGATGCTTCCATATTAACATTGTCTGTCTAGGGACTTTTTAAAGAGTTCTATGGCAAGAGAGAACAGCAGACTCTAGTTGAGTCTGAACTCTGTACCGTTTAGAAAGTTGGTTACACCTCAAGTTAGATTCACATGTTTGAGTCCCTACAATTTAATTTAGCAAGCAATATTCCATTAAAATTGACCCATCCTCTGATTGAGTCAAATAATTACTTGCTTGTATTTCCAAGTACTTACATTCTTCCAAATTTGTTTTGTTTGTTTTCTCCATGGAACTACTACTACTCGTGGCCAGGATTAAATCCTAACTGAAAGAGTAGTAGGATTCTTCTTTGAAGAGACTAATTAGCTGCCTCTATAAGAGAAACAGGAAAGGCAAGAAGTTCTACAGACACTATTGTCACATTTATTGCTAAATTTGTCCACATCTGTCCATTTCAAGACGTGCCTCCTGGAAGCCATGGGAAATCAAAGGCGGAGATGGATTCTAAGGAAAGAAAGCAAAAGAAACCACACAAACACATCGTCTACACACGTACACACACAAAAAAACACATATTACTGTCTCAAACAGAAAACAGCCCAAATGTCCATCAATGGAGAAACAGATGAACAAAAATCTATTCAGCAGAAAAAGGAATAATCTATGACTACAGGCAACAGCATGGATAAATCTCAGAAGGGTCCTACTGCATGGAAGGAAGATACTGTAATATTACATTTATATTAAACTCTAGAGAAAAAAATCTAATCTGTGATGACAAAAATCAGGTCAGTGGTTATCTGTAGTCAAAAGAGGGAATATTGAGAAGAAAGATAAGGCACCTTTGTGGGGTGACAAAAATACTCTGCATATTGACTATAATTGTGTGGGTGCATAAATTTACCAAAATTCATCAAGATGCTTAAATGATTGTCTTTTATTGTATGTAAGTTATACCTCACAAACATGACTATGTATGTATATACATCTACATATATATGGTTACATATATTCATTTCTTACTATCAAACCCTTATCTATGGAAACTATCTTCTACCTTGGACTTCACTTTCAAATGAAGAAACAAACTCAGTATTTTTAAAAAATGTTAGATTCCTTGATATATGATTCCTTGGATTATATGGGTTTTACATGTAATTGACTGGTTAATATCCCCATAGATAACACATCCTAATCCCCAGAACCTACCAATAGAAAAAGGGCCTTTGCAGATGGTAAGTTAAGGGTCTTATTCTGAACTATTCAGCTGAGATCTAAAATGCAATACAAGTCCCTTTAAGACAGAGGCAAAGGAAGATTACATATATAAAGAAGAGAGAGAGGCAGAGATTGAAGTGATGCACCCACAAGCCAAGGAATGCTGGCAGCCACCAGAGGCTGGAAAAGGTAAGAAAAAATTTTTCCTAGAACTTGCAAAGAATGTATCCCAGCTTGACTTGAGCCCAGTGATACTGATTTGAGGGGGGGAAAAAACACACTTGTTTTATGTGATAATTTTTTACAATAGCTACAGAAAATCAACACAATAGTTTTGATGAAAATTTTAATTCCATTCAATCAGAAAAGGATTTAAGGAGTATTATGAACAAGGCTTCAGAGAGAACCCAGCTTAAGTCATTTAAAGGGAGGAAAGAGCAGCTAAAAGACAAGGCTGAAGAGATGAGAATGTAAAAGAGGGGCTACTCCAGGACAAGAAAACAGAGGGAGTCAGCTGGAGATAACAGATACCTTCAACACGGGCTTTGAAGAACTGATAAGACTTCCTTAGGCAAAAGGTGACAAGGCATGTGGATGTTTTCAAGAGTCCCTTACGCAAGTTAGTTCATTTTTAGTTTTTTGGATATAGCAGTCTTGATTCACATACTGCTCCATGAAACCTAGTGCCTCTCTTGCTCAGTATAGAAAGCCCACAATATGGGTGCTGTTCCTATATCCCAATAGCCAGAATTCAGGCAGACCTCAGTGTTTGCTCCTCTGTGGGAAAAGTCAGGATGCTCAGATGAATACTAAAAATAGTTTATCTTGACACTGGTCTCCTCTGTTTGTGTCCCAGAGCAAAGGTCTGAGGTTTTGTTGTTGTTTAGTTAAACAGCAGTTCCAGTATCTCAGAGATCCATTTTCCCAAAAGGAATAACATGCACACAATGTTTTAAGAAAAAAAAAATGAAGAATTACAACATCTGAACTCTACCATGATAAGGGACTGGAGACCAATAGCAGCTCTATTTAAAATAAAACCTGGGTTCCAGTATTTATAGTTCAGTTCCCTACAAAACTCCCATTCTTCTTCACCAAGGCCCCACTTCTCCCACATGTACATACATATTATCAATAATGAATGGGAATGAGCCCTGACAGGTCTGAAGGAAAGCATATTATAGAGATTAAAGCAGGTAGGCACTGGAGACGGAATATGGGCTTTCATGATACAGAAAAAGCAGTTAGAATTACACACAAATAGAGATTTTGTATGTTTTAAAGCTTATATTTCATATCAAGGAGCAAGAAGTAATACTAAAACAACTGCTATTTAAAACATAAACTAGTTTCTGTGCACTTAAGCATACATCCCAGAAATAACAAAGAATTGTATTAAAAACAGAAAATAATAAAAGTATCAATCAACGAAACACTCATAAAAAGCTCTCCTTTCTAACCAGGACCAAGAACATTAGAGACAAAAGACATTCAATCATCAAGAAAAAAAGATCAGTACATCTGATCACATAAAAATGAAAACACTCAAAATAGAAAAAGAAATGCTATTTTATGAATTGGATGTGAGGTGTCCCCCAAAAGCTCACATGTGAGACAATGCAAGAAGGTTTAGAGGAGAAATGATTGGACCTTAACCCAATCAGTGAATTAATCATTTGATGGGGTTAATTGAGTGGTAATTGAAGACAGATGGGGTGTGGATGGAGGAGGTGTGTCACTGGGGGTGTGGCTTTGGAATATATATTTGTATTTGACAAATGGAAATTTCCCCTCCTGCCAAGGTCCAGCCTTAGCAGGGGTCGGTGTGGCACTGCTTGGTGGGGGGAAGGCGTCAGCGACGAGAATAAAGTGACAAAAACTCAAAGATCTGAGGCTTAGTTTTAAGTTTACTGCATCACAGCTAAGTTGTAAGTTTAGCTACTGTTTCACACACGATCTATATATATCTATACATTCAGCTTGAGTACATTCTTTTGAGATTACATGGGGGGGTGGCACAAGCTCTAAGGGAATGTGATGGACATAAGTATAATCAAAACAAATCAAGTTCTACTTTTCTAAACAAAACATCACTAAACCATTAACTTGTTCTGGTTTTCATCTTCCTAGGAACAATAAAAGTCAAGGCCATCCTCATAAACTATATAGGTTTTGACATGTCATGGTTTAAAGTTATGTCAAGGATAACAAACAGCTGTACTTAGACATCTCTGGGAGGCTGAAATACCTTTTGACCTGTCTATAGTATATAAAGTGGAAATTCCTTTTGTTAATAGTTAAATGACACCCAAGATACAGCTTCCCATCAATCTTATATGCAATTCACTGTGGTCCCTGAACTGCGAAAACAGTTTCACTAAGAGGGGGGCGCATTCTGGTTCGGGCTAAAGCAGCCAGTCTGGGTGCATTAAGCTAATTGAGAGCCGGGGATAATAACTCTTGTTGAGCTGACCCACAACATTTTTTCTGTTTGCTTAAGGTAATATTAATATGAAATCAATTAAGGCTTGAGCGGTGTTATTTTTATGTTCCAAAGCACTTAATGTCTGATTTTTTACCGAAATCTTTAAATGTAAACATACAATAAGAAAGAACACAAAAACAAGAAGGAGCATGCCACGTCCACATATCCCAGAAGATTAGACCATGCAAGAATCTTCATTATTCCCAGTGGAACCATGTCAAGCAGAGGGGAACAGAGGTGAGCATGACACCCCCCTCTTTTCCTCCCCTCTCTTCCCTTCTCCTCACTGATCATCATGTGAGCTGCTTTCCTCTGCCACACTCTCCACCATGATGCTCTGCCTCACCTCAAGCCCCAAGGAATGGAGCTGGCCTTTCTGTGGAGTAAGACCTCTAAAACCATGAGCCCCCAAATAAGCCTTTCCTCCTCTACCGTTGCTCTGGTCAGGTGTTTTAGTCACAGTGGCAAAAAAGCTAATACAGATATCAACAAAGTTGACAGCCTGAAGGATATGTGCAGTCAAGGACAAAGTGCTAATAGACTTAATCCATGAAAAAAATATATTCATTAAAATAAAAGATCGGTCATCCTATGCAAACACTACCAAAGAACAAGGATAAACATCTATTGATATGTAAAATTGATATCATCTTCTTATAGGGCAATTTGTCAACATCTGCCAACTTTTAAAATGCTTGTATATATTATTTGATGGATATTTTCACTTCTAGGAAATTATCCCACAAATATTCTCAACCAAGCACCTACAAGTATTGTATATAAGAATTTGTTCTGTATGTGGCATTGTTGTGATATATCCTATTGCATATAAAATTGCTTCATCAAATTTGTCCTTTAAAGTCTTAATTATCTATAATGGATGGGGATTACCATCATTCGATGGAGTTATGTTTGTTGAAAACTTTTATTATTACTACATCTTGAAAAGATTTTTATTGAAGAGAAGTCACCAAGAATATATAAAGAAGAGGTAGAAGCAACTTATACTTCAAAAGTCAGTTTGGACAATTTTATTTCAAAGGGAAAGGCAGTAGAATTTCAAAATATATGAAAAGTGAGATACAGGTATCTTCCAGGGCTTATAGCCATTGAACCCCATTGAAGTCAGTCATCCTCATTTCCTAAGGTCTCCAGGTAATCACTTAGAAATGTCTCTCACTCCACTAGCAAATAAGTAATAAAAAGTCATGGGCAGAAGTTGTTTAGGTGAGGGGTCTTTCTCTAATGAGATTTCAGCCAGCTAAATAAAGGTTATTAAGAGGTGAGGTTTATTAAAGTAGAAAGACCCTCTCAAAACTGACTCAAAAAGATGCTACTTCAAGAAATAGTTTTATGAATTTTCAGAGTTAAACATACATACTTCAACACATACAAGCTTCAAAAGCTTGACTGCCTAGCTCAATTTTTTTTCTAAGCCTACAGAGTAACTTACAGAGAACTTATGAGAAAAAGAAAAATCCTTGATTAGCTTTCACCTGTAATCTAAACCTTTGATAATTCAGGGAATAAAGCCTTTCTCCTACTCACCCTCTAGCTGGAAATCTTGTTAAAATTCCCACCAAGGACTTTAGAGTTCAGCACACATGTGAACCCTTGTCAGAGATAGAAGGCTTCATCTCCTAAGAATTCTAATTTAGGCCAATCAAAGAGTGAAGAAGCGTTTTAAGGATCAAGCACATATCCTCTCACTTGGAGACACAACCTTAAGATTTCATCTCAGGTGACTGCAGGGACAATTCCAACCATGAATAAGAGACAGTAGATTCTAGGATCATTACCCTGGTTCCTATAACGAAACAGTGAATCCTAATCCCTATCTTCAAATAAATAATTTGTGCAATGAACATACACAGCAATAATGATACAAATATTCCAAACATAAACCACCATTTTTGCCAGGTGCAGTGGTGCACACCTGTAATCTGAACCACTTGCAAGGCTGAGACAGGAGGATCTCGAGTTCAAAGCCAGCCTCAGCAACTTAGCAAGGCCCTAAAGCAACTCAGTGAGACCCTGTCTCTAAATAAAATACTTTAAAAAAAAATACTTTTCAGTAGTAAATGGACACCA
The DNA here is from genome assembly GCA_020662805.1 of Glaucomys volans. Lineage (NCBI taxonomy): Eukaryota > Metazoa > Chordata > Mammalia > Rodentia > Sciuridae > Glaucomys > Glaucomys volans. The sequence goes on from JAJEJO010049716.1 coordinate 351,897, forward strand.
TATCTCTTTATGTATTTATTTTTATGTGGTGCTGAGGATCAAACCCAGTACCTCACACATATGAGGCAAACATCTACCACTGAGCCACAGCCTCAGTCCTTTTTGAAGTATTTAAAGGGCTGGGGCTGGGGCTCAGTAGTTAAAGACCCCTGGGTTCAATCTCCTGTACTCCCCCATCCACCACTTAAAAAAAACTATTGATATATTTATCATCCACTCACAAATTTATTTCCATTAATTAAACTCTCAGAAAAGTCATCATATTTTTGAGATGTAGGAAATAGCTATTGTATATCCAGTTACTTTTAAGCTGCTTTAAATACCCCCAACTTCATCAGCACAGGATGTTCTCAATATTTTTTTAATTTGCTGTCTAATGTGCTCTATTTGCATTCCTTTCATTAAATAGTATGAACAATTTCATGTATTATTGTTTTCCAATTGCATTTCCCCTTTTGAACTGTCAGCTCATGTCACTTGCCTGCTTATCTTTTGTAGTCTTGATATTTTTCTCATAACTGAGTGCATCCTTAATATTTTGCAGATATTAAATTGTGTCATATCTGATGTAAACAGGTTGGGATCCATCTTATTTTTTGCCATTTTTCATCATAAGGGTATTTTAAGCTTGTATATATTAACATACTTTCATTCTTCCTAATATTACTTAGAACTTGAAAAAGTTATCATTCTTCCTTAGATTAGATAAACTCTTCTATTTTCTGCCAGTTCTTCTATAATTTGATATTTTATTTTTAAACCACTAATTCTGGTGTTTCCAGACATTTTGTTCCTCTTTAGTACACAAGCAGAAACAAATTACAATTCCCATTCTCGATTTTCATTCACCCAACAAAGAACTCAGCATGCTTCTATAAACAGCAATTACTACCTCACACCTTCCTACCACCACCCCCACCCAATGACAACTGTCCTTATTCAAACAAAGTATTGCTGGGGATGGACATAAAATAATTTTTTTATGTTTCAAAATGCTAACATATTTAGTAATGTTTCCATTCCGTACCCATTTTTTAGTAAATTTACTGATGTTTGTGAGGTTTATTTATACATGCTTAATGCTACTTCATTATTTCATAGTATTACTTTTTATAAATATCAAAATGACCTAAATATTATTGATTTATTATGGGTCTTAATAGCAGATAGGCATTCTTTAATACATGTCTTGATTTTTTTATTTCTCCTATTTATTTTACAAGTTATTTAGAAATGTTTGTGAAAATCTTAAAATTCCTTTTGAAGTTTTGATAGAAATGTTATCAAATGACATTTTAAAATCTTGGATACCACAACATAAATATATTTCAAAGGAACACGTTGTACATGGTAAACATTGTATATGTAATTTTTTTTTGGTGGGGTGGGTACCAGGGATTGAACTCAGGGGCACTCAGCCACTAAGCCACATCCCCAGTCCTATTTTGTATTTCATTTAGAGACAGGGTCTCCCTAAATTGCTTAGTGCATCACCATTGCTGAGGCTGGCTTTGAACTCCAGATCCTCCTGCCTCAGCCTCCTGAGCCATTGGGATTACAGGTGTGTGCCACTGCACCCAGCCAAATGTCTTCTTTTTACCCTCACTTCTAACTAATTAGAAGTTATTAACTCTTCTTTTTTGGTATTGAGGAATGAACCCAGGGGCGATTAACCACTGAGTCACATCCACATCCCTTTTTATATTTTATTTAGAGACAGGGTCTTGCTAAGTTGCTTAAGGCCTTGCTAAGTTGCTGAGGCTGGCTTTGAACTTGCCATCCTCAGGTTCCTGAACTGCTGGGATTATAGTCCTGTAATACCACACCCAGTTTATGCCACTCTTCTTCTAATTCATGGGATTATTACTCAACTCTAAATTGGGTAACTAATTTCAATATAATTTACATGTATTTTCCACAGTTACTTCTAAATTTAACCTTTTTAAAATATTTTATCCAATCCTTGAAAATCCAAAAATCATCCTTTAGTGCTGAGAACATTAAAGACAAAATTTTTTTGGAAGACAAATTATCTAAACTATACTGGAATGCACTTTGCTTTGCATTCTCATCTCACCTGAGTATGGTATTCCTACATCACATCCTTTTCTATTTTCATTTTCACTATTCAAAATATCACTCTACTGCCTTTTGACTTTACCATAGGATAGAGAAATAGGAGCTATCTGGATTTTAATTTCTTTGATAATTATCTTTAATTTTGAGTTGGGGAGGGCAGAAGAAAAAAATTTCAACCATGAAAGATATGAAACAGCCAGAATTAAGTTTATACCATGTTTTTACCTATTTTATTTACCTGAGATAGAGAGAGACACTACTGTCTCCTACATCAGTTATTTTTAACATTTTTGTTTTTCATATATGCCACTTATCACTGACATTTTTTTAATTCTGTCTTTTCCTTCAGGGTTTGTATTTCCCACATCTGGTCTGACATCTTTCATATTCCTTTCCATCTTTCAGGGAATTTCTTCTGTCCCACCATGTTACAGCCCACTAGTCAGACTTTCTGTAACACTATTTCGGCTGAATACTGTTTGCAGAGAACAGGTGAATTGGCTGACACAGAATTCTTCCATAATTCTTTTTCTTCCACAATTCTTATATCCTTTTATCACTGGAAATAGACAACTACTATTTTCTAGAAACTATTATGTATCTCCTGCACAAAATCCATTTCAAGTCTTGTTATCTCAGTATTAGAAAAATAATCTCAGAAAAATATGAGGAAATGAAAGAGTCAATTTTTTTGTTCCCCATCGTAAGTTACTACAGAAGAGAAAAGAAAAGCAGAGAGTGGGAAAATGAAAAGAAGTCATTTTCTTTCTCTTTTAAATTATACCCCTTTTATCCATCATTGTGGGGTTTGTATTCTTACCTTAATTCAATTAAATTTAATTCAATGGAGAAGTTGGTGAGAGAGAGACACACTCTTCCTATTGAACAAAGCTGACTAACACTATTGGGTTTGGGTTGCATTGGCTTTCTACGGCTTACATAACAAAGAACCAGGAACTGTGTGGCTCAAACAATAGAAATCTATTCTCTCACAGTCCTGAAGACTCAAAGTCTGAGATAAGAAGTGAGCATGCTGATTCCCTTCGAGAGCTGTGAGGGGGAAACTATTCCATGCCCTTCTCCTCACTGCTAGTGGCTGGCTGGAAATCTTTGGCTTTCTTATCTTATAGAAGCATCCCCTTGATCCCTGCTTTCATATTTATATTCATGGTGTTCTCCTTGTGTGCATGTCTAGCTCTCTTTCCAAACTTCCCTTTATTTAACACACCACTCACAGTAGATCAGAGTCCACTTTAATGACCTCATTTTAGCTTGATCATCTGCAGAGACCCATTTCTAAGTAAAATCAGATTCACAGATACAAGAGGCTGAGATTTCAATGTCCTTTTCAAGAATATACTTCATCCCACACCAAAAAGGGACATCAGATTAGCAAAGAGCAAAAATAAGAGATTTCACCTTGGGTTAGAAGCAACCTTCTCAGACTTGTGTTTTAGTCAAGTGGCATCTAGTTAGGGGCTTGTGTCAGTCAGCTTTTAATTATGATGAACAATCCCTGAGGTAAATCAACTTAAAAGGATGAAAGGTTTATTTTGGCTTACTGTTTCAGTCTATGGCCCATTGGTCCCATTGCTTTTTGGCCTATCATGAGGCAGTGCATCATTGTGGGGAGTGTATGGTGGAAGAAGTGGCTTACCTCATGGCAGTTGGAAAGCAAAGAAATAGGAAAAGGAGGGACTGGGGTCCCTTTATCTCCTTCAAGGACACACTCCAATGACCTTTCTCCCTCTGTGTTCTACCTCTTAAGGTTCCACCGCCTCTCAATAGCACCAAGCTGGGCAACAAGTCTTTAACGTGGGGACATGTCATTAATTTTTTTTACCCTGATCCTTCAGTGTGGATTATATAGACATTCTCACTGTCATTTTAAATATTCTTTGATGTTTTCATTAGACCAGTGAAGAGTTATTTTCTTTCCAGATCAAATGGTGTATGCCTTTTCTGCAGAATTTAAAACAGAAGGCTGATTGGGGTTTTCCCTAACTTAGTATCTTCTTAGATACCAACCCTTAGAGGTTATTGTCAAGAACAATTCTATCAACTTCAAGCAAATTAAAAGGAAGTAATCGCAAACGTAAAGATACCATTTCTACTTTCAAACATTCAATAGGAATGTTTAGGAGCCATCAATGATGAGAATATAATGATTTTCAATGATTGAGCCAACATTTTATAATGCTCTGCATTCATTCATGCACACAAACACACACTCACACACAAAATTGACATTAGTCAAACCAAACTAAGTGAAAAAGTCTGTATGCAGCTGTATCTATGATGTCAGTTAAAAGGAATAATAATGAAAACCCTCAAAGATATTCGTCCTCTCTATTTTGCTTTTGCACTTTTATTTTGGAATGAGTTCTTTAAGTAGATGCTTTTCTTCCCCTGGTGCTATGGATGGAACCCAGGACCTTGCTCAGACTAAGCGTGCACTGTGCCACAGAGCTACACCTCCTGCCCCTAAAAACTTTCTTTTCTACCTACATTTCCAAGTTTCATCACATTAGCCCGTACATATAAAATCACAGAAATTTTTGTGGTTGTGCAAAGAAATGGTGACACGAGTAGTAAATGAATAAGTGGACGGGCACACAATCAACTTTCCTGAAGAAGAAGCTTTCAGACAAATTCATTAGCTGTCATTATTTCCTTTGATCTCATTCTTTTCTAGACCCTTTTCATTAAAACACTCCTGCTTAAATAAATTGAACTGATACCTACAAAATACTAGTTATGGTTTAAGTCAAATTTATAAATATTTTATTAGATTTACACATACTCTGTTACATGGAATATTCTGCTATCAAACTTGTATTCTGATACTAAATTTACTTCAATATTAAAATACTTCTCCATGCCTGAAATCATAGGTACTCTGTCCTTCACCATGGTTAAGTAAAATGTATTATGCCATTTACCTTGTTTCCACAGATTACAGGACTGAGGAGATAATGCAGGAACGATCAGTCTTGGTTTCAAGGATCCTCCTCTACTGTGCAGAAGACTTGGCAGTCCCAATTTCATCATCCAGAGGCCAAGAGTATGATGGAACATAATGTCTGAAAAGTCATAATGAAGTTATCTTCCAGAATTATTTTCTACATTTGCCAAGTTGGCCTGTCATTGAGTAAAGTTTTCATTCATTTTATTATTTTTTCTCAAGCTGCTACATGAACTCAATAATTCATATGCACCATATAACTTAGAGATACTTTCATTAGTCAGGAATAGTACAAAGAATGAAAGAAGGAAAAGATTCAAAGAATGAAAGAAGAAAATAATTTCAGGATTCAGAGAATTTTGACAATGCAAAATCAGTACAAAGGAGGCTGCAGAGATGAATGGGAGCAAAACCTGCTGGAGCCAAATTTGAGACAAAACTTTCTCATGTGCTCTATGGGAATTCATGTTATTCAAATGAGATAAGTGTCTTGTGCAAATGGGTAGAAGTGGATCATACAAATGAGGGATGCAAAGCAGAGAATGGTGTGCAGAATCTTGTCAGTACCTTGCCTCCAGGATGAAAGCTACTACTAAGTACCAAGCACTGTGCTAAGTGACATATATAATCTGACTTAATTATTTTTTAAAACTCCATGAAGTAAATCTCAGCACTACAACTTTAGAAAGGTGAAATAACTTCCCTGAAATCTCATAGCTAATAAGTAGTGGGAAACTGTAGAAGGAAAATGAAATTCATTTTAGTCAGATACCAAAGCTCACATTCTTAAACATGCACAGGAAATACACAAACATCTATACTTTATATGCATTTTTGCATGCATTCATGTATCATATATACATATATATTCATATATAATGTATGTATACATATACACACCCATATACAGATGAAAGATTATTCTCTGAAAGGAGATTTTGAAAAGCTCCTTAATTACCTACTAAATATCCAATTCCCCTTCTCCCTATTAACCAAAACCCTGATTTTGATGGGGAATCAATTTATCCAACCAAAGATTTTAGCTTCTCTGCCATTCTTGCAACTACAGTTACTCCTGTGACCCAGTTCTGACCAAGAAAACATAATTGGGAATCTGGTGGGAATTTCTTTTCTAAATTTGGTTATTCTCTCTTCATTGAAAGCTAATAATTGTACATCTTTTGGGTTTGCAGTATGATTATTTTAGCACATTTATATATTGTGTATTGATACACTTGGAATACTTAGAGATTATTCATCGTCTCAAACATTTACCATTTTTTCTCTCCTGAAATAGGCACTGCCCCCTCCTCTTGCCTGTCCTATTTGTAGAGTGGGAAAATGGAAGAAACCTGAGTCCCTGATGCCACCACAGTCTCACGTCTCACTGGACTTTGTGTGGAAACAAAACAAGCCCTTATTGTATGAGCCATGGCTTTATGGATTTTCTTCTTTTTGCAGCTGTGTACATTCCTAACTGGTACAGACACTATCTAACATTAGCAACTTATGTTATAGCTCAAATCGTATGAATTAAAATCTCTTCTTTCTTAATTTTTGTTGTATCAGGCTCATTCTTAAAAATGGGCATTTCTGGACAGTAGTGATACCCCTCCTGTAGTTCAACAGAAATGAGGTGCCATTGTGGTTAAATTATAACACATAATTATGCACAAAAATGCTATGGCCCAACAAGCAGAGAGCACCATTAATTCTGCAACCTGATTTGCTTATTCACTATATTATAGGGGGAATACTGGGTTAGTTCCTGATGTTCTCCAGTCAGTTTTCACACTTTCTTAGAATTATTTTAGACTCTGTCATCACCCAACAACACCTGCGGCTATGTAGGCAGGAAAACAAGCAAGAACAAGTGAGAATACAAAACATATTAAATTAAAATGGAAGTGCAATATCCCCAAATATGGCACAAGAATCATAATCTTCATACTTTGTGTGTGTGTGAAGAGGAAGAAATGAAAAACAACAATGGAGCCCAACAAAGGGAGGAATTACCCTAAAGGAATAGCCAATTAAAGGAGAAACCAAGTGAAGTTAAAAGCCAAAAATAAGCCAAAATGACTGGGAATGCAAGTCATATCTCAATAATAACCCCAAATGTTAACAGCCTAAACTCAGCAATCAAAAGACATAGACTGACAGATTGGATTAAAAAAAGACCCAACAATATACTGCCTTCAAGAGACTCATCTCATAGAAAAGGACACCCACAGACTGAAGGTGAAAGGATGGGAAAAAAACATACCACACACATGGACTCAGTAAAAAAGCAGGGGTTGCCTTTCTCATGTCAGATGAAGCAGACTTCAAGCCAAAGATAGCCAGAAGGGATAAAGATGGTCATTTCATACTGCTTAAGGGAAGCATAAATCAGCAAGACATAACAATCATAAATATACATGCCCCAAACAATAGCGCATCCATGTATGTTAAACAAATACTTATCAATTCCAGGAACCAAATAGATCACAACACAATAATACTAGGTGACTTTAATACACCTCTCTCACTATTGGACAGATCTCCCAAAAAAAATTGAACAAAGAAACCATAGATCTCAATAACACAATCAATAATTTAGACTTAACAGACATATATAGAGTATTCCATCCAGCAACAAGTGAATACACTTTCTTTTCAGCAGCACATGGATCCTTCTCTAAAATAGACCATATGTTATGCCACAAAGATACTCTTAACAAATACAAAAAGATAGACATAATACCCTGCATTTTGTCAGATCACAATGGAATGAAATTAGAAATCAATAATAAAATTAAAAACAGAAACTATTCCAACACCTGGAGATTAAATAATACACTATTGAATGATGGATGGATAGCAGAAGACATCGGGGGGGAAATTAAAAAGTTCATAGAGGTAAACGAGAACAATGATACAGCATATCAAAATCTCTGGGACACTATGAAAGCAGTACTAAGAGGAAAATTCATTGCATGGAACGCATTCAACAAAAGAATGAAAAGTAAACAAATAAATGACCTCACATTACAGCTCAAAACCCTAGAGAAAGAGGAACAGATTAGCACCAAAAGCAGTAGAAGACAGGAAATAATTAAAATCAGAGCTGAAATCAATGAAATTGAAACAAAAGAAACTATTCAAAAAATTGACAAAACAAAAAGTTGGTTCTTTGAAAAAATGAACAAAATTGATAAACCCTTAGCCACACTAACAAAGAGAAGGAGAGAGAAAACTCAAATTACTAAAATTTGGGATGAAAAAGGAACTATCATGATGGACACTATGGAAAACAAAACATAATTAGAAACTATTTTGAAAATCTATACTCCAACAAAACGGATAATCTCGAAGACATCAATAGGTTCCTAGAGACATATGACCCACCCAAACTGAATATGGAGGACATACACAATTTAAACAGACCAATTTCAAGCAATGAAATAGAAGAAGTCATCAAGAGCCTACCTACCAAGAAAAGTTCAGGGCCAGATGGATTCTCAGCTGAGTTCTACAAGACCTTCAAAGAAGAGCTCATTCCAATGCTCCTCAAAGTATTCCATGAGATAGAAGAGGAGGGAACTCTCCCAGACTCATTCTATGAAGCTAATATCACCCTGATACCAAAACCAGACAAAGACACATCAAGGAAAGAAAATTTCAGACCAATATCCCTAATGAACATAGATGCAAAAATCCTTAACAAAATTTTAGCAAATCGCATACAAAAGCATATTAAAAAGATAGTGCACCATGATCAAGTGGGTTTCATCCTGGGGATGCAAGGTTGTTTCAACATCCGGAAATCAATAAATGTAATTCACCACATCAACAGGCTTAAAGTTAAGAACCACATGATTATTTCAAAAGATGCAGAAAATCCAGCACCCCTTCATGCTCAAAACACCAGAAAAAAATAGGGATAGAAGGAACATACTTCAACATTGTAAAGGTTATTTATGCTAAGCCCACAACCAACATCATTCTAAATGGAGAAAAACTGAAAGCATTCCCTCTAAAAACTGGAACAAGGCAGGGATGTCCTCTTTCCCCACTTCTATTCAACATTGTTCTTGAAATTCTAGGCAGAGCAATTAGACAAACTAAAGAAATAAAAGGGATTTGAATAGGAAAAGAAGAACTTAAACTATCATTATCTGCAGATGATATGATTCTATATTTAGAGGAGCTAAAAAATTCCACCAGAAAAATTCTAGAACTCATAAATGAATTCAGTAAAATAGCAGGATATAAGATTAACACTCAAAAATCTAATGCATTCTTATTCATAAGTGATGAATCCTCTGAAAGAGAAATTAGGAAAACTACCCCATTCACAATAGCTTCAAAAAAAATAAAATACCTGGGAGTCAGTTTAACAAAAGAGGTGAAGGACCTCTATAACGAGAACTACAGAACACTAAAGAAAGAAATTAAAGAAAACCTTAGAAGATGGAAAGATCTCCCATGTTCTTGGATAGGCAGAATTAATATTATCAAAATGGCCATACTACCAAAAGCACTATACAAATTCAATGCAATTCCAATTAAAATCCCAATGATGGATCTCATAGAAATAGAATAAACAATCATGAAATTCATTTGGAGGAATAAGAGACCTAGAATAGCTAAAGCAATCCTTAGCAGGAAGAGTGAAGCAGGAGGTATCACAATACCAGACCTTCAACCATACTACAGAGCAATAGTAACAAAAACAGCATGGTATTGGCACCAAAATAGACAGGTAGATCAATGGTACAAAATAGAGGACACAGAGACAAACCCACAAAAATACAGTTATCTCATACTTGACAAAGGAGCCAAAAACATACAATGGAGAAAAGATAGCCTCTTCAACAAATGGTGCTGGGAAAAACGGGAAATCCATATGCAGCAAATTGAAACTAAACCCTTATCTCTCACCTTGCACAAAACTCAACTCAAAATGGATCAAGGACCTAGGAATTAGACTAGAGACCCTACACCTAATAGAAGAAAGAGGTTCAAATCTACATCATAACGGCCTAGGCCCAAACTTCCTTAACATGACTCCCAAAGCACAAGAAATAAAAACACAAATCAATAATTGGGACAGATTCAAACTGAGAAGTTTTTCTCAGCAAAGGAAACAATCAGCAGTGTGAAGAAAGAGCCTACAGAGTGGGAGAAAATCTTTGCCACACACACGTCAGATAGAGCACTAATCTCCAGAATATGTAAAGAACTCAAAAAACTCTACACCAAGAATACAAATCACCCAATCAATAAATGGGCTAAGGAAATGAGCAGACACTTCACAGAAGAGAATCTACAAGAAATCAACAGGTATATGAAAAAATGTTCAACTTCTCTAATAATAAGAGAAACGCAAATTAAAACTACCTTAAGATATCATCTCACCCCAATTAGAATGTTTATTATCAAGAATACAAGCAACAACAGGTGTTGGCGAGGATGTGGGGAAGAAGGTACACTCATACATTGCTGGTGGGGTTGCAAATTAGTGCAGCCACTCTGGAAAGCAGTATGGAGATTCCTCAAAAACCTTGGAATGGAACCACCATTTGACCCAGCTATCCCACTCCTTGGCCTATACCCAAAGGACTTAAAATCAGCATATTACAGTGATGCAGCCACATCAATGTTTCTAGCAGCCCAATTCACTATAGCTAGACTGTGGGACCAACCTAGATTCCCTTCAATAGATGAATGGATAAAGAAACTGTAGTATATATATATACAATGGAATATTATTCAGCCATAAAGAATAATAAAATTATGGCATTTGCAGGTAAATGGATGGAACTGGAAAAAATCATGTTAAGTGAAATAAGCCAATCCCAAAAAACCAAAGGCCAAATGATTTCTCTTATAAGTGGTTGATGACACATAGGGGGGTGGGTGGAGGTATGGGAAGAATGGAGAAGGGATGGATTTTATAGAGGAAAATGAGGGGTGGAGAGGGAGTGGGGAAGGAAAGATAATAGAATGAGACAATCATCTTTACCCTATGTATATATATGAACAGACAAATTATATGATTCTACTTTGTATACAACCAGAAAAATTATAGTTGTACTCCATCTGTGTACAATGAACTAAAATTAAAAAATATATTAAAAAAGAATAAAATAAAGTTCATATGGAATGTTAACCAAAAAAAACCCCACAGTCATAAGAAATAGGAGGTAGTAAGGGGGAAATGTTGACATTACATATAACTTTATAGTATATGAACACAGGAAATTGTTGATGTTTTAAAAACCTGATGGCTCAATGGATGGAAGTTGGGAACTGGAAGAACAATTCAGAACTTCTAACAGAATTTAAGTCTGGTTCTTAGAATAAATATCACATTTCCAGAGCCCTTTTGTTATTCCTAAGCGTGTCCATTAAAAGATTCCCTCTTTGCATTTTTATTTGAATTTGGAGAAAGGAGCCAAATGAGAAAGAAACAAAAATCCAAACTGGTTTCTTCATGACAGCCTTTTATATAGTGATAGAGCATTTTTTTTATCACTGTTTCATAGTGGTGTCAATGTCTGATTATCATGAGAACAGCCATCAGGACAGGGGACAGACCATCTTCTCAGAGGCCTCACACAACTATTATGGAAGGTTGTGTTGTAATTGGGAAGGAGAACATTAACAGGACAACATGAGTGACAGGGAAGGGAGAAGGTTTTTAGCAGTTGTCATAAACAGTAACAAACACCAAAGACACAGATCTCAAGAGGGTTATAGAAAGCTTTCTGCATTGGATGACGATGCTAACACCTTGAAAACCTACAGTAGTGTTAACACTGTTCTCTGAAATTTATAGTAGTGGACAGGTATTTATGGATGCAACATGACTCACTAGGCGACTGGATTATATTGGTTATTTTCGGGGGACACCATGAAGGTTCTGTGCATTTGGGCTCAGCCCTGGGCTGAGCTGGGCTGTGAAGAAGGCTCTGAAGAAGGTCTAAGCTCAGCAGTGCCCCACCCACCGGCCCACTCAGTGTGGACTGAGAGGTGTCAAGGAGTCACAAGGCACCAAGCACATACTGTGATGGTCTTGGAATATCACTAACCCTAACCTACAGGGACAACTTGGGGAAGAGCACCATTTTAAACTGTGCTGTGGGCAGAAAACTGGATGTACACAGCATCGTGTGAATTTTTGAAATTATGGAAGTCTGGAATCTTGCTCATGAAACTGCCTCCAGGAAATTGGTTCTTAACCTGGACTTAATGATTGCTTGTTTTTTTAAGATTTTAGGGATGTGTGTGTGTGTGTGTGTGTGTTCTCCTGAAAGAACTGAGGGAATAACTGCAAATAACCTGGGACTGGATCCAATCTTTTAACCTCTCTGAGCATACTAAGGGCTGATGTTTTGAACTTGGCTTTTACTTGCAGTTAAGACTTTTGAACTATGGATCCAGTCCACTGTCTACCAGAAATTGGAAAAAAAACATTTTGGGACATGGTTAGAAGATGTGGTAGTGTCAATAATAGCCCAATAATCTCTGCTTTCTTCATGCCCTGGTGTCATTTTCCTCCCTTGAAAGTGGGCTGAATTTAATGACTCCTTTCTCATGAATATGGCAAAAGCAATGTGATATCATTTTTGAGGTTGGGTTATAAAAAGACTGTGGCTTTCATCTTAGAAAGTCTCTTATTCCTTTGCTCAGTTACGCAGTGAGAAGACAGAAGACAACTGTCCTTCTGTAAACAGCTCTATGGTGAGACCTATCTGTTAAAGAATTGGAGTCTCCAGCCAACATCCAGGGGAGACCTGAGGCCTGCTCACAGTCATGTGAGAAAATTTGGAAGCATATTCTCCCCCAGTTAAACTTTGCCATGACTGCAAGTTGACCAACACCTGGTTGCACCTCATGGATGAACACAGAGTTGTAGGTACCTAGCTAAGCTGCATCCCATCCCTGGCCCATGGAAACTGATATAGAAAATGTTTCTCTAAACTTCTATGTTTTGAGGAATGTGGTCATTCGGCAATAGATAATTTACATGGTTCTTATAAATTCAAGCCTCAGAGGCCAAGAAATGCTATAGACAAGGTTATGCAGAGCTCAGATTTAAAGATTGATCATAGACTCAAGCCTACCCACTAAAATTTCCAGTTCACTGACAAGTTGTCTCTTTACCCCGGAGAGAATATTCCACAAAGTTGCAGGTAACAGGAATTCAAGTCAAGCGGCCAAAATAGAAATATTTCATCTTTGGTTCCTATGTATGAATTTTGGTAGTGAGCTCTCCAACAAGACCCTCAGTTATAGAATCAGAAGCATGATTGACATCCAGGCATGGAGTATAGTAGCTGGCTATAAATGACTTGGAAGAGTCTACCATGAGCCCATCTCCTCACCTTCACTCTCAGTGTAGTGAAGTTGGTAGCTTGAAATTGGTTATGGTGGGAGCATTTACACCAAGAAAACTGGCAAAGGCCACAAATCAGGTTTATTGCTTTTTCCAGAACACCACTGTTTATAACCAAGAGCAACTAAATATCCTAGACCTCACCACCCAGTCCCAAAGATTTACCTGAACTCTATTTCTCATGGAGTAAATGAAGGCTGAAGAAGAGAAGTTGACCATGCTGTCCTCAAGAGAAAGACAAAATAAATAGTTGCATTGAAATTGGAAGCATCATTGCAGAAAGAGGGAGCCCAAATTGGTGCAGGTATGCCTCAGTCTCTTGAATTTAGATTCAAATGAGTAAAATCCTAGTAGCTACTACTATTTTTATCAGTGTATATAGAAAGTAAGTATTAAATAGCATTTCAAGATCACAGGATCAGTAAGGCTGGGGCCTAAGTAAGAGCTAAAGATGAGAGGACACATATTCTATAAGGTCAGAGCTTAATTAAGGTTAATATGCACTACAGCACATTAATTATATGTTCTACTTCCTCCCACTCTGCATTGTCTTCTGACCTTTTCATGTTTTTAATATCAGGGAAAAAAACCTGTAAAATCAATTAAAAATGAAAAAATGGTTAATGGGAAAAATAGAATAAGAAAATTTGGGATATATTTAGAAAAATATATGATGCCAAAATTAAAGAATTCCATTCAAGTTGCTTCACAAGAACATGGCATAAAACCCACTTCACAGGAAGAATGCTTTCACCATACCCCAATTCAACACAACAATCCAATGTCTAGGTTTCTATGTTCTAAGATAAGAATGTGGCACAGTGTGTGACGCCATCTCTGAAGTCATCAGAATCTGGGCCACGTTTTCTAAGGTTCATGGTTCCCATCATTTGGAATCCTCACTTTTTAATTTGCATGAGGTTAAATGTCCAAGCTAAATAAATATAAATCTAGCTTTTAAATATTCAAACCATCCAGAAAAATAAAATTCTAGGAAGAATTTTATACTAGGAAGACCTGAGGGATATACTCACCTGAAGACAAAATTAAATGCAAAAAGAAATGAGGTAATATTTTGCCTTTCAGGTTGTGTTAGAAATATGGATGAAGCAGAAGTTTCTAATCCCAACCTAATAACAAAAGAAACAAGTATAATATATGAACATGAATCAAGATTTCTAGAGACAGTGATGTGAGAAAATGAGTTGTGTGGGTGACTTGCTGCAGAGATAGAAGCTAAAGATAAGAGGATACAGATGCTATATTTGTGGGTAAAATACTAGAAATCCCATAAACAGTGTTTTGTTGTGTTACCATATCTTTTAAAAGGGAGACTGTAGAAAAAATAAAGAATATCTGCTAAAGCTATGAGAATCATTTGTCATAAGAAAACATCAGAAAAATTGTAGAAACTTTCATCCAATAAGATAAAATACAAGCAAATGTTTCCTTTGAATTCCCACAGTCCTCAGTAACAAGCCCAAAACCTACCTGGTCTATGTGCAAGCCCATTCCAGGAGCTGGATGATCTGGGTGACTTTAAGATCCTATCACCATAGCATCTTGGCTGAACTTCTCATCAGGTTTTTATTCTCTGCTAATTCTATTCTGAGACTGAGTCTTAGATTCTTATGAGATAAAGTATCAGGTTTATGATGGAGGGGTCTTCTGAGAGCATTGACATAGGGATTTTATATCATTATGGAGCATATTTTAAATTATGGGATCCCTTCATTAGACTTCATTAATAACAATAGGCATCTTAACAGTGTTTACTCTTGGAGAAGGAAATGACCGTAAAGGGCATGGACAGGTTTCTGGAGATATTTTGCTGTTTTATATCTAAGTTAGTTGCATGGATGTTTTTCATTTTGTAAGATTGCAATGTGTTGTAGACTTAAGATGCATGCATTTTCCTGCATTTACATTTCAATAAACATGCCACTACAAGCAAACAAAAAACAATGATAGCTATGCAAAAGCACTAGCCTATCTGTTCAGGAAAACAAATCTATCAGAAGACATTTATGAATTATTATATGAAAGCAGAGAACAGTGCTAAATGCCATGTGAGATTTCCTGTCCCTAAGGAGATTTCCATTCAATAAAATAGATAGAAATAATCCACCATTAACTCATGCATACTGTAATATAAATAAATAGCATGGAGTAATACATGACATGTATTATAGAAGCAATGCCAACACCCCATCAGAGGTTGGAAAGAGGGAAAGATTAGTTTTGGTGGTAAAAACCATAACATGAATATTCCATTACTCCTCACACCCACCCACCTGCCATGCCCCAGCCAGTGTCCTGAAATACCCTGTGTAGATTGAGCATTATTAGTTAGATTAACTAGATAAGTCAGAGAAGGCAGATAGGAAAGACCAAAGCTTTGCAGATAGAAAAAAAAAACTAATTCTAATCCCAGTTCCATCATTTACAGGATGTGAGACTGAACATGTTCCCCATGGTAATCAACTATTGGATTTGCTCTCCTTAGCCCTTCTCTCATTTCAAACTGTAATTCCAAACTTGCTACCATAGTGAATTAACGTCTAATTCACTGCCACTTTTGTTGGTCCAGAAATGGTCACATGACCCATCCCAGACTAATCAGAGTCACTGAGCATGACTCTTGGGTAGTGAAACTGAGAGAAAGAGCTTCCAGGGGCCATGTTCCCAGCCACATGGCAGAAGTCAATGTGAAGGAATGAAACTGATATGCAGAAAAATGCAGAGAGAAAGAATCAGTAAGAGAAGGAGCCTAGCACCATTATTCTCCCTTGTTCCAGAAAGCCCTACTATTCAGGATTGTACCTACCCTTTTCATTGTTTGGGTGTTAATGGCAACTAATCCGCATTTTGCTAAGCTACTTCAAACTAGGTTTTAGTGACCAGCAATTAAAAGAACTATAACGAAATGCATTTCCCTCACTAAATCTTGGTTGTCTTATCCGGATAATTGAGACTACAAATATATAATATATAAGTTTGAGATAAAGATGAAATTTCTTATATAAGGTATAACTGTTCAGTGTTAATTCTTTACCAAGTCTTATCAATGCTGGAAATTCCATCATCCATTTAAAAGTTCTCCAAACAGGGACCAATCTGCATTGCCTCCGACTTTACAAAGAAGTTGTACAACCACAAACCATATCTCCATCATCAAAGAAAGGCAGAGCAGACTGATCTCAGACACTTCCCACAGCCTCTTTTCTTTCCCCCAACCAACTCTGATTTCAAACCCAGCTCATCTGATTCACCACATTGTTCTCCATGCCAAAGTGGATCCCACCTCTGACCTATTACACTAGAATTTCGCTCTTGTTTTCCATAGCATTTTATTTTTTAATCTTGCTGAATGATTATTTTACTTGACACTCTCTCAAACTCCCCTTCTCTGAAGTTAAGGATGTATTTAATATGGCTCCTTGAATTTTAACCCCTGGCACAAGAAATGCTGTCAACACTTCTGGTCTAGTAACCAGACTGCTCTTCACACAGCCTCCAATCACCTCCAAACTACAAGAAGAAAATAATTCTAACTAAATTTATCAAGCACTTATTATATACTACTTTCTACACTCACCTATATATTCACATTATTTCATTTATTTCTCAACACTATAGATACTTTTATTTTCCCTGGATATTAGACAAAGAAATTGAGTCATACAACAATTATATAAATTACTACCCAAAAATTTTAAGATCTTATAGCTAATAAGTTATAGAGCTCAAATTTAAATGGAGGAAGTATGATATGACAGATTACATTCTAAATACTGTGAAAAGACATACAATAAATCAGATACTGTAGACATCAGCCTGGTCCCATCTTCCTTCCTCAGACCCCCACCAAATCTATGTTAGAATAGGAATTTCCTAGGCTAGGTCTTCATATGAATTAAATCTTTCATAGGTAGGTTTGTGTGATATAAACTCAACCAAAAAAGAAATATTTCTATTATTTTCATACCCCCACCAATTATTGAGCATATTTCCATCTACGAAACACAAAAGCACATTCATAGGAGATGAAGACTCAGAAATCAAAGATTTTAGAAAAAAAGATTTTCTTACAAACATATTGGCAGGAGTCAGATTTCAGAAAAAGAAAATGACAACAAAATAATTTTACAGACAAAAACTGCAAAATTACCAAGTTTCCATGGTTTACATTAATCTGTTCACTGTAGAAAAACAATAACTTCCTCATATGATTATTATTCCTACAAAGGATGTTACATATCTTTAAAATCGACTTTGTAAATATCAGGGTTATAGTAATTTTGCTGGGAAGTGAGTAATTCGGAGGAAGTGCTCAAAGTTTCATTTATTTTAGGGACCAGAACTAGACAGGGTGACCCTGTTATTTTTGGCTTATCTCATTCTAGGACATCATATGCATATTTATTCATAATGGTGGCAGGACGAAGTGTTCATTTTGCTTCCACACTGCCCATGATCGACACAGCTCTGATGGCATTAGACAACAGTTAGGTCATCTGGTAACCTGAAGGATAATGAAAGTACCTTGTGGCTGACTCAGAAATCATGTCATTGATAAAGTGGTTATTGCTGTTAACACTTCATGGAAGGAAATCTTATAGGGAAGGAATTTTAATAAGCTGAGATGCCTGTTTTCCCTCAGTTTAAAGAATACATCATATTCCTCCTGGAAGAACATGGACTCGGAGATAGTTTGCTTAAGTCCTGGCTCTGTAAATTATCAGGATTTTGACCCTGACAAAGTCACTGGTGGCATGGGTGATGAGGAACTCAATCATTGTGCTTCTTTTGTTAATGGGGTTTTGTGTAAAGACACCTGGAAAATAATTGTATTAGAGTACAATCAGAGAAGCAGACCTCCTAGGAGACACAAACCATAAGATATTTACTATAGTAGGGATTTGATCTTACACGATCGGGTGCTGGTTAAGCAATCTACTGGGCTCTCATTTCTAAGCAGTAGTAGGAACTAAAGCCTATAGGGAGGATAATCAGAAAAGAAAGATGGATATAAAGTGGGTACATTAGTCAGTTTTTCATCACTGTGACCAAAATACCTGACTTAAACAACTTAGAGGAACAAAAGTTTATTTGGGCTCAGGATTTCAGAGGTTTCAGTCCATGGTCATCCAACTCCATTGTTCTGCCCTGAGACAAGGCAGAACATCATGGCAGAAGGGATTGGTGGAGAAAAGCTGCTCAGTTCAGGGCAGCAAGGAAGCAGAGAGAGAGAAGGAGCAGCTAGGGGGACAAGATATAATCCCCAAGGGCACACCCCCTTCTCCAGCCTCACTCCACCTGCCTAAAGTTACCACTCAATAGTTAATTCAAATTAATAATCCATCAAATGGATTAATTTCGCTTACTAGGTTTCAGCTCTCCTGATCTAACCATTTCACCTCCAGCATTAACACAGGAGCTTTTGGGAAACATATCCAAACCATAATAGTAAGAGAAGCAGTCCAGAATATATAAGAATTCCCACAACTCAACAGCAAAAGATGGGAATAGGTGTTGGAAAGACATTTCTCCAAAGAATTTATACAAGTGGCCAATAAACACGTGAAAAGAGGCTCAACATCACGGATCATTAAAGAAATGTAAGCCAAAACCACAATGAGATATTACTCACCCCATTAGGATGACTGTTATCAGCAACAATGAAAAAAATATTTAAAACAAAACAGGTGTTGGCAAAAATGTAGAAAAATTGGAAGCTTTGTGAATGCTAGTGGGAATGTAAATGGTATAGCTGTGGTAGAGAACAGAATGGAGGTTTCTCAAAAAGTTAAACATAAAATGACCATTTGATTCAGAAATTCAGCTTCTGCATATGCACTCAGAAGAATTAAAAGGAAGGTCTGGAAGATATTAGTACAC
The DNA here is from genome assembly GCA_020662805.1 of Glaucomys volans. NCBI lineage: Eukaryota > Metazoa > Chordata > Mammalia > Rodentia > Sciuridae > Glaucomys > Glaucomys volans. The sequence goes on from JAJEJO010049716.1 coordinate 371,228, forward strand.
TGATATTTGTTCAGTCGCTTTATTCGCAATAGCCTATAGGTGGAAACAACCGAAATATCTATCAACTGATGAATGGGTAAACAAAATTAATGAATGTAATAAAATAATAATTCAGCCTTGCAAAGGAAATTCTGACAGACACTACCACATAGGAAAACTCTGAAGACATTCTTCTAAGCAAATAGTCCAGACACAAAAGAACAACTGTTGTCTGCTTCCACTTACATGAGATACCTACAGTAGTCAAGTCACAGAAACAGAAAGCAGAATGGTGATTGACAGGGGCTCAGGGAAGACAAAGTAGAGATCTATTGTTTAATAAGTTCGAAGTTGCATCCTGGGAAGATGGAAAGGTTCTGGAGATGGATGGTGGCCCTGGTTGCACAGCAACGTGAATGTCCCTGCTGTCACCAACTATACACTTAAAATTATTAGAATCATAGACTTTAATTGATGTCTATTTTTATCACAATAAAGACTAAGAATGAGGGCAACAAAGGCACATGAGGGCCTGGAGGGATGAACTGGAACCCACTGGTAGTCTGAAGCTGCACAGTTCTCGCGCACCCACACCAAAACTGCCACCCTAATGAAGAGGCAGGAGAAGCCAGCATCTTCCACATGCAGCTAAACCAACACCTGGCCCATGAGGGGAGAAACTTAAGGAGGACTCAGCAGAGCTGGAATAGCACAATGCCTGGCTGCTGGCTCACAACAGCCAGATAAGCCAGGTGCTGAGTGGAAATGTGCATGAGCTACGCAGTCATTCCTCATAATCACACCCTGACTTTCTGAGTCTAAGAAAAGAAGGGTTACTGTTCCACTTCCATCTTCCAAATATCACTTAAACTATCTCATAACCCGGGCTAAAAGGCTTGCAGTCAGGACTGTCTTGATGCACTGAGAGCAGTGGACAATCCTCGTCCTTGCCTGAGTCAGCTCTGACTTCGCCTCTGTTGCTCTCCTCTACGTCTCCCTGTGTGTGGCTTTTCGCTGTCCATGCCTTCCGCTGACTACTTACTACTTTCTTGTTAGTATTTTCTTTTCTTTTTTTTTTTTTTTTTTTTTTTTTCAGTGGTGGGTATTGAACCCAGGGCTTTGTGCTTGCAAGGCAGGCACTCTACCAACTGAGCTATATCCCCACCCTTCATTAACATTTTCTTAATCTTCTCCACTCAACTCCTGCGCTTTCTCAAGATCCAATATTCAAACCACCTCTGAAGAAACAATGTGATTGATTCAGTTATTTATAGCTATGCTTTTTGGACAGAATGCCCCACCAAGGTTCTGCAGATGAGATTGAATTTGGTGAGGGACTCCTCTGATCCTGTGAGCTCTGCCCAATTTATCGGTCACAGGGACAGATTTTAGAAAAAGGGACTATAGAAAAGGAAGCCTAATGGATCCAACTCCTCCACGGTCAGTTACTACTCCCAAGCCTCCTTTGTAAAATTAAAAAAAAAATTAATAAATATCTTCCTTTTAGGTACTTTTGTGTGGATTTAAAAAGATGATGAATGGAAAGTACCTGGAAAATACTAAACCATCAATATGTGTGCATTGTTATCAGTCATTTATAAAACACAAGACGCTTTGAATACAAGGAATTTTTGCTTCAGAATCTGATCCATAATGTTTTAAAGAAACTTTCTGGGAAAAGCATCAAAGTCGACATTCCTCAACAGTAATCAAGTCACTATGTTCCAGGTGAGGTCACTGAACAGAACTATGGGTCACTTCCACAACCTCCAATCAACTCCACACCTAGGAATTCTATTTTGGCCCTTTTAGGGTTTGGATGTGAGGTGTCCCCCAAAAGCTCACATGTGAGACAATGCAGGAAGTTCAGAAAAGAAATGATTGGATTGTGAGAGTCTTAACACAATCAGTGAATTAATCCCTGATAGGATTAATTGAAGTGGTAAGGTGTGGCTGGAAGAGGTGAGAATAGCAATCAGGGTGTGGCTTTGGGGGTATATATTTTGTATCTAAAAGCGGAGTGTGTCTTTGTCTCTCTCTCTCTCTCTCTCTCTCTCTCTCTCTCTCTCTCTGCTTCCTGATGATGTGAACAGCTTCTCTCTGCCATACTTTTACGCAATGATATTCTGCTTCACCTTGAGCCCCAAGGAATGAAGCCAGCCTTCTATGGACTAAGACTTCTAAAACCGTGAGTCCTCAAGTAAACCTTTTCTCTTCTACAATTGTCCTGGCCAGATCCTTTTAGTCACAGCAGTGGAAAAAGCTGACTAAGACAGGCCCATAGTGCAGTTACTTAGTTCATCTTCTGGCTAGTGGTCATCACCCCTCCCTCTGACCACTTCCAGCCCTTTACCTGAACCTCTCTTACAACTGAGAACTTTTCGCTACTAAGTTCGTTGATTGAACATATTCTCTCTTTAACCACACTGGAAACTCCTTGAGGGCAGAATCATTGACTGCAACTTACCGTAAATGGCAGGATCCAGTTGGAAATGAGATTGGAAAATCATGAAGACCCAGGTAATAGTCAGCTTTGGTATTAAAACATGATTCTGGAAGTAAAAGGAAGCAAAGCAGACAAGAAGTTATACACAGATCATCATATTTACTCAGACTTCTATTTTAAATGAGTGCTTCAGTGAACGTATTTGGAATGGTTATACCAGAACGTGTCACCCTTGAAGACCTGGGAACAGAATTATTAATGCCAATTTGTTTCCCATTTCCACATGTCACAGAACAAGTTCTTGAGCCAGTTCACCCCAAGTTCGAGGATATCTGTTCTGTTTTCTTGCAGTCTTAGCATAGCTCTATCTTAGCATAGCTCTATCTTAGTATAGCTCGATACTCAAATGAGTCAATCCTCATCATTCATGGATTCTGTATTTGTTAATTTGCTTACTCAATAGAATGTGTTTGTAACTCCAAAACCCACATGTAGAGATTTCACAGTTATTTGTGGACATGCAAAGAATGGCAAGAAAAAAAAAAAGAAGAGGGAGGGAGGGAGAAGAAAAGGACAGAAGAAAATAAAAGAGGACCAGAAAAGAAAAGAAAAGAAAAGAAAAGAAAAGAAAAGAAAAGAAAAGAAAAGAAAAGAAAAGAAAAGAAAAGAAAAAAGAAAAGAAAAGAAGAAGAAATGGAGCTGCTGACACCTGTCCCAGGCTGAGATCAAGCAAGGTGATGCTGTGTCTTCTTCTTTTAGCTCCCAACCCTATAAACAAATGTACTTCATGCTCTCTATTTAATGCCAAGTTTTTAACCATTTGCAATTTTTTATTAATTTGGTATTCAGAATGGCCCCCTAGCACAATGCTGAGGTGCTGTCTAGTGTCTCTGAACAGAGAGAGGCTGTTATGTGCTTTATGGAGAAGATAAACTCATTAGATAAGCTCAGTGCAGGCAGGAGTGCTGCTGGCCATGAGCTCAATAATGAATTAAAGGTACATATTAAATAAAGTTTCTTTAAACAGAAACACACATAAAAAGACTTGTGTATTGATTAGTTGACAAAAATGTTGTGATCAAAGAGTCATAGGAACCTAACCCTGTATTTCTCCGAGGAGTAATGATTTACTATTCCCCAATTCAATGCTGACAGCAACTTCATAGAGCATCAGGGCCATGCATAATGAGAATTGATTGTGCTTTAAATCTGCACGTCACATTTAAATACCACCTGTTTCAGCAGGTAAATAAGGATCTTTGGCTTTGTTTACTGGGAGCAGCAAAGGATGCAGAATGCACTGTTGGCATTCTATATTAATTTGTGCAACAGCTGAACCCAAAATTGTTATTAAGGAAGAACTTTTCAAGGGAATGATTTGACTCTCACTCTACTTAACCATTGCTTTCAGGGAAAACAAGAATCCTGCGTCATTTGTCTCCCCTGTGGGTTTTCTCTCTGCTGCCCGTATCACAATCAAAGGACACCAAGTCCTTCTTCTGAAAAACTTGCTGAAGAAAGGTGACCACATGAAAAACACCATAAAATGCTTTGTTTTACTACATCATGCACCACACTATTTTCAAGTGTGGTTTGCATTGGATTGCCTGACCTTGTGAAAATAAACCCATCTCAGCAAGGCCATGGACCTAAGGCATTAGCATCCTTGGAGATAGGCCCAAGAACCTGCGTTTTATTCCATTCTCTAGTGGTCATAACAGTTTGAGAATTGCTGCCACTATAGAAGGTGCCAAGTAATAAATGTTTATTAAATAACCAAAGTAGCTTTATCTCAGAGAACATAGGTTTATGTTTTAATTTTATGCCCACATTGCTATAAGAACAGTCCAAGGCAAGTTGTTCCTTGAGAAAAAGACAAGGCAGGGCTGCCCACCTAAGCCATTCAATCAGACTTAATCTAAAGCAGAGACTCAATTTATTCAGCCACAAAGAAAAATGAAATTATGTCATTTGCAGAAAAATGGATAGAACTAGAGACCATTGCGTTAAGCAAGGTAAGCCAAACTCAGAAGGTCGAGGGTCACATGTTTTCCTTCATATATGGAAACTAGAGAAGAAAAAGGAAAAGAAAGGTGTGGGGAGGAGGGAGGTCTTTTGAAAATTGAAGGGAGATCTGTGAAATGGAGGAACGGAATCAGGCAAGGAAGGAAGGGAAGTAGGGAAGGGAAAAGGAAAATACCAAGGAATGATATTGGTCAAATTATATAGTTATATTGTGCATGTATGAATATGTAACAACAAATATCACCTTTATATACAACAATAACATACCAATACAAAATATGGAAAAATAATAAAGCAGAGACTCCAGCCTACCCACAAATAGCTAAACAAGATGGAAAATGTGGGAAAAACAGGCCATCTTGAGTCAAGTCTTAGTCAAGATTAGCCAGTCCTACTCTAACAATTCCTAAACCATAAGAACTAGTAACTGTATTAAGCTTCAAAATTATGCAGCAGTACTTTAAGGAAACATTCTCTACCCAGCAGAATTTTTTCTTTTTCATTTTCTTTTTTTTTCTTTCTTTTTTTCAGTTTGCAAATTTGTTCTAATTAGTTATACATGACAGTAGAAGATGCATTTTCACATACTGTACACAAATAGAGCACAAATTCTCATTCCTCTGACTGTATATGGTGCAGAGTCACACCAGTTACATAACCATACATATAGGGTAATAATGTTCACCTCATTCCACCATCCTTCCCATTCCCATACCTCCTCCCCTCCCCTCACTCCCCTCTGCCCAATCCAAAGTTCCTCTATTCTTCCCTACCTCCCCACCATTATTATCAGCATCCACTTATCAGAGAAAACATTCGGCCTTTGGTTTTTGGGTTTGGCTTACTTCACTTAGCATGATATTCTCCAGCTCCATTCATTTAATGGCTAATGTTGTAATTTCATTCTTTAAGGCTGGGCAATATTCTGTTGTGTATACATGCCCCATTTTCCTTATCCATTCTTCTGTTGAAGGGCACCTAGGTTGGTCCCATAGTTTGCTATTGTGAATTGAGCTGCTATAAACATTAATGTGGCTGCATTACCATAGCATGCAGATTTTAAGTCATTTGGGTATACACCGAGTAGTGGGATAGCTGCATGACACGGTGGTTCCATTCCAAGTTTACTGAGGAATCTCCATACTGCTTTTTTAAGTGGTTGCACCAAAATTGCATTTCCACAATGTATGAGTGTACCTTTATCCCCACATCCTGACCAACACTTATTATTGCTTGTATTCTTGATAATTGCCATTCTGACTGGGGTGAGATGAAATGTTAGAATAGTTTTGATTTGCATTTCTCTAACTGCTAGAGATGTTGCATATTTCTTCACATATTTGTTGATTGATTGTATTCTGTGAAATGTCTGTTTAGTTCTTTAGCCTATTTATTGATTGGGTTATTTGGGTTTTGGTGTTCTTTTTGGTTCTTCATATATACTGGAGATAAGTGGTCTATCTGAGGTGTGTATGGTAAAAATTTTCTCCCGTTCTGTAGGCTCTCCCTTCATATTATTGATTGTTTTCTTTGCTGAAACAAAATCAATGTACTCTCAAATTTCAAATACATTTGGCTTGCAATGTTTAGAAAAGCCCCTTCCTATAGTCTGAATGTTTGTCTCCCCAGAGTTTCTGTGCTGAAACTTAATCCCCAGTGGTATGATATTAAGAAGTGAGGTCTTGTTGAAGAAGTCGGTTCCTAAGCCAATGGGATGGAGAATTGGACCTACTTTTTCTTCTAATAGGTGCAAGGTCTCTGGTCTAATGCCTAGGTCCTTAATCGACTTCGAATTGAGTTTTGTGCAGGGTGAGAGATAGAGGTTCAATTTCATTCTGCTGCATATGAATTTCCAGTTTTCCCAGCACCATTTGTTGAAGAGGCTGTCTTCTCTCCAATGCATGTTTACAGTGCCTTTGTCTAGGATGAAATAACTGTATTTATGTGGGTTTGTCTCTGTGTCTTCTATTCCATTCCATTGGTTTTTCATGTCTATGAAATACCATTCCATTTTTGTTACTACAGCTATGTAGTATAATTTAAGGTCTGGTATTGTGATGCCTCCCACTTCACTCTTCTTGCTAAGGATTGCACTGGCTATTCTAGGCCTCATATTTTTCCAAATGAATTTTATGATTGCTTTTTCTATTTCTGTGAAGAACGTCATCGGGAACCTGATAGGAACTGCATTAAATCCGTATTGTGCTTTTGGTAGCATGGACATTTTGACAAAATTAATTCTATCTATCCAAGAACATGGGAGAGTTTTCCATCTTCTAAGGTCTTTTTCAATTTCTTCCTTTAGTGTTCTGTAGTTTTCATTGTAGAGGTCTTTCACCTCTTTTGTTAGATTGATTCCCAAGTATAGTGCAAGAAATAAAATCAAGAATGAATAAGTGGGATACTAGCAAACTAATAAATTTCTTCACAGCACGGGAAACAATCAAAAATGTGAAGAGAGAGCCTGCAGAATGGGAGAAAATCTTTGCCACCTGCACTTCAGATAGACCATTAATGTCCAGGGTATACAAAGAACTCAAAAAACTTAATACCAAAAAAAAAAACCCAATCAATAAATGTACAAAGGAACTGAATAGGCACTTCACAGAAGAAATATGAATGGTCAACAAATATATGGAAAAATGTTCATAATTTCTAGAAATTAGAGAAATACAAATTAAAACTATACTGAGATTCCATCTCACTCCAGTCAGAATGGAAATTATCAAGAATACAAGCAATAATAATTGTTGGCAAGGATATGGGAGAAAGGTTCACTCATACATTGCTGGTGGGACTGCAAATTTGGTGCAACCACTAAAAAAAGCAGTATGGAGATTCCTCAGTAAAACTTGGAATGGAACCACCATGTCATGCAGCTCTCCCACTACTTGGTTTATACCCAGAGGACTTAAAATCAGCATACTACAGTAACACAGCCACATTCATGTTTACAGCAGCTCAATTCACAATCGCTAAATTATGGGACCAACCTAGGTGCCCTTCAACAGATGAATGGATAAAGAAAATATATAATATATAATATATACAATGAAATATTACTCAGCCATAAAGAAGAATGAAATTATGACATTAGGTGGTAAATGGATGTAGCTGGAGGCTATCATGCTAAGTGAAATAAACCTCATGGCGGAAGAGGGTGGTGGTGGGCAGCAGCAGAGAGAGAGTCTCCACTCTCCAGATATGAATACATATACCCTAAAGCCACACCCTAATTCGCACCTCCTCCAGTCACACCCTACCTGCCTCCAGTTACCACTCAGTTAATCCCATCAGGATCACTTCACTGATTAGGTTAAGACTCTGGAAACCCAATCATTTCTCCTCTGAACCTTCTTACATTGTCTCACACATGAGCTTTTTGGGGACATCTCACATCCAAACCATAACAATATAGCTACTAAAATCTCTATTTGTACATACATTGTAAAGACTTTTTACTTCTAAGTGCATAAAAGTTTGATGGATGTATCAATAAATTTTGTTAATGAGATGTAAATTCAAGGAATTCATAACTGGTTAGAGCAATCAAGCGGTAGATTTGCCAAGTGTACAGCTCTCTACTGCATTTACCTTTCTCATTTCTTAACACTCGCTCTTTTTAATGATTCTTATGTTTAGTTATAACCTTCTCTCTCCTATTTTCTTCAGAAGATACTTTTGGGTGATATTCTGAATTCCTGATTATCTGAAAATATCATTTTTAATCCTTAACAGGTGGATGATGGCTATTCAGACAGCATTCCATTTTTCAAAGTAGAATGCAGATATATTTCACAAGGAAGGGCCAGGATTATTCATCAGAAGTTTGAAGGGCTTCCACTTGAAGAACTGAAATAGGTTGTATAAGTCTGAACCAGTCAGAGGAAGAGAAATGTAACAAAAAAGTTTCAATTATTCCAGAAAACTATATACAGATTAGAAGAGCAAAAAATAAAAATTGAAAACAGAACCAAGATTGAATTAATGAATCAAAATATATGTACTGTTGCAAAAGACTCTGATCAGTAGAGAGAGGTAGTATATAGCTATAGTACACTAACAATAAACCATTCTCAAGCCCAGAAAAAGAGAAGAAAAGAGAAAAATTTAACTTAAACATGGGGAAATATATATCAAGAAATAACAATAAAAAGGAAGAAGTTATGGTAATACTAATATCAGAAAAATAATATAGAATCCTGTATGTACATAATAATTCAGTTTGAAAATTCATAAAGCAAAAATTTATAAAAACACAGTAAGAAATTTTAAAATCTAAAAATAATGCCATCATAGTAAAAATATTCTAGTACTACTAGATGTATAAAATATACATTAGACAAAATAAAATAAGCAGAATAGAAGAACAAATAGGTAAGTATGGAACAATTCCTTTTGATAAGATATGACAAGATTTCATGCAAAACTGTGGAGAAGGGATAAATTTGGAAATCTGTTATAATTCACAGCATTAACAAATTAACCAAAATGTGAATCATCTCAATGTATATAGAAATTGCATTTAATAAAATATTAACATTGCTAATATTTAGCAAATATAACCAAGAGTATATCTAATCAAAAATCTACTTCAAACAACTTAATAATGGAATTTTGAAACAATTTCTATTAATTTGACATTCATTAAAGGGTGACAGATATCAGAAGAAACTGTATGTTGTGATATTTCATGATTCCTATTTTGAAGTGGGAGGTCAAGAGAAGAGTTAAGTGGGGAAGACAAATCCTCAGACTTAAAGTTAGACTGAAGGGAAAACAGAGTGGCACACAAATTAAATTCACATCCAGACTTTATTTTGCTTAACAAAGACAAAACAAGTGCTACAGTTTGCAGCTAGAATGTCCCCCTCAAGGCTTGTATGTTAAATGCTTGGTCCTAGCCAGGCATGGTGGGGCACGCCTGTAATCCCAGCAGCTCCAGAGGCTGAGACAGGAGGATCTTGGGTTCAAAGCCAGCCTCAGCAACTCAATGAGGCCCTGAGCAACTCAGTGAGACCCTGTCTCTAAATAAAATAGGGCTGGGGATGTGGCTCAGTGATTGAGTGCCCTGAGTTCAATCTCCAACACCCGCCCCCCACCTCCAGAAAAAATGTTTGGTCCTCGGAGTAGTAGTATTGGAATGACATGGAAACCCTTAAGATGTGGGGCCTAGTGTAAGGTTTTAGGTCACTAGGGGTACACCTTCAAAAACGATTGTGAGACATTGGTCTCTTCCTCTTTCTTTCACCTCCTAGCCACCATGAGATGAACAGTTGCTTCACTGTGTGCACCTGTGATTGTGTGCATAGGCCCAAAAGCAACAGGACCAACTGAACATTGACTAAAATCTTCAAAACTGTGAGTCAAAATAAACCTTTTCTCTTTTAAAGTTAATTATCTCTGGCATTGTATTATAGTAATAGAAAGTGAATAATATAACAAGCAATTGCAGAAAGATAATGGAGGAAAAGACATTAAAAACTGAACATATACATTAAGGGGGGGAGAATATAAGTTCATTGGATTAGAGAAAGGGGAATGAAGGGAAGGGGGGAATGGGAACAGGAAAGACAGCAGAATGAATCTGATATAACTTACAATGTTCTTATAGGAATACTTGACCAGTGTAACTCCACATCATGTACAGCCATAAGAATGGGATGGTATACTCCATGTATGTATAATGTGTCAAAATACATTCTACTGTCATGTATAAATAAAACAAATTAAAAAAATGAAATTAAAAAAATTTAACGTATCAGGCTGGGGGTATAGTTCAGTGGTTGAGAGCCTGCCTATCATGCACAAGGCCCTGGGTTCTATCCCCAGCAACACACACACACACACACACACACAGATTGTGACATATTGTATGAAAAGTTGGGTGAGTTTCAACTTATAGTAAAAGATGCATGAGAGAGAGAGAGAATTCTAAGACATCCAGTCAACCTGTGTCATGCATATTATATGGCTCTTCACATCCTGCTATACAGACAACTTCAGTGTCATTTACCATTATTTAATTTTGCACCTGAACAAACAACTCTTCAACTGAAAGTTGGGGCTTATAATTTATAAGTAAATCTCAGCGTGCAGTACCTGAATTAATTCAAAATAGATTAGATAAAATATTAAACAGAAGCATTGACTTTCAGTCACTCATCGCTCTACCACTATTTATGAGTATTCAAATAATTTCTCAAAAAAAAGACATTAAGTTTTCTCCATATTTTGTACTTTGTGTAAAAAATCATTTCCACTGCCAGATTAGTCACTCTGAACAATTTCATTTAAATATCATTGTCAATAGCTAACAACACTAGATATAGTTTCCACTTTACTCTTACATGTAGACTGCTTGGCTCATTAAGGAGATTTCCAAAGAAAGTTACCTGTCAACCTAATTACTACCCATCAAGCAGTAAAGGATACATGATAACTTTTCAAATAACAGGATAGTAACAACTTACATGATTATCATAGAAGCTCATGAATTGACTCATATAGTGACTCATGAATTGACTTTGACTTCCACTCATTATACGTAAGAGTTTTCTGTCTCTTACATTGATGGATCAGGAATCAAACATTTACCTGACCCAAGAAATCTATATAGGGAACTCTGGGTGTGTTCATGTTAAATTTGGGTCTTTCTAAATACAACCATCTTTCAATAATTTACACTTGAGTTTTCGAGTGATTTTTTTTCTTGGTAGGACAGTATTTCTTGGTGGTACCCTAATTTTGCCTTTGATTTCCACTTCTAGAGTGGTAATGGCTCCCACCTCAGGGGTCCAATGTAGGGATCATTTCACACCATTCAGAAGCACGGTCACTGAAGTGAAGTATTTCAAGTCCAAGGAAGGCAGAAAGGATTTTCAACAGCATGAGCTGTAATTTCCCAAGAGGGATTTAGTCAGGGCAGTGAAGTTCATGAATTTGAAGAAAAATAGTGAAGTTTTAATGGTAAGCAAGACCCTGGACGTTAGCATCTTCTTTCAAAGTCAGAAACAAAGTCTAGAAAAGGTTGTGTGAGGGCAGACAGAGTCAATTTTAAAAAGGGAGATCTTCATAGAGTTGTCATTTTGCAGCCCCAGCATATTCCTGAGCAGCAGTTCTCAAACTTTTAGACCTCAGGCTTCTTTACACCTAAACTATTAAGAAAATCCAAAAATGTTTGTTTATATAGTTTACCGCTGTCAATATATGAGAAATTAAAACTAAGGATTAAAGATCAAATGTAAGACCAGAAATTAGGAAGCTACTGGAAAGCCTATGGGAGATGCTTTATGACGTTCGTCTAAGCAAGGATTTTTTGGTTAGGACATCAGAAGCACAGGCCACAAAAACACAAATAGACGAATGGTAATATGTCAAATAAAAATGCTTCTTCACAGCAAGAAGACAACAGAGTGAAGAGACCACTTACGGAACGGGAAAAAATATTTGCGAACTATGTATCTAACAAGGAGTTAATTAATATACGGACTGCACAAGGACCTCAAATATCTCTGTGTTTGTGGGAAGCCATCCTTATTTAGCAGAATCAGACTAGGCTGAGCCATGGGACTCAGAAGCCTGGCTTCCAGGAACTAAGAGCCACGAGGTCTGCCCCAGATTGCCAGGAAGCATGTGGCACTGCATGGGAGTGGTTCCCTGTTTCCTTCTGGAATAAGCCCCCTAAGAGGATGGTTCCCCTAATTCCACCCTATCCTGTCCATCACAGAAGAGGCTCCTCCTGGTCTTGCCCCCTTTACCTGTGTGTCTATAAATAAAAGAGTCAGGCTACTCCAAGTTGTTGTTGTTAGAGGCCACAGCTGGTATGGCCAGACCTGTCATGCATGCCCCCTCTTATTTTAAAAGGAGTATTGGCTCTTGTGTGTTTATTAAGTAGATAAGTTTTGGGGTAATAGACTGATAAATAGCCAACATCATCCTCCAGCAGTTAACCCTTTTCTCATCCATGTGGGATATGGGTGAGAGACCCCCACATGTATTCATCAGTTTTTTGTCACTGTGACCAAAATATCTGAAAATAACAACTTAGAGAAGAAAGATTTATCTTGCGTCACCATTTCAGAGGGCTTAGTTCATGGGTTGCCAGACCCATTCCTTTGGACCTGTGGTGAGGGAGAGCATCATGGTGGAAGGGCATGGTGGCTCACAGCAGCTGAAAAGCAGGAAGAACAAGAGAAAGGGGCTGAGAGAAGATAAACCCTTACAGGGCATGCCCTCCATGACACGCTTCCTCCAGCTAGGCCCTGCTTCCCAGTAGTTCATCCAGCCATTAATGGATTAACCCACTGAAGAGGTCAGAGCCCTCCTGATTCAGTCCCTTCCCCAAAGCCCCACCTCTGACTGAGCCTTGTTGCATCAGGGAGCATGTTTTCAACACATACACTTTTGAGGGATGTTCCAGGTTCAAATCATAATAATCTCAATAATAAAAAATAAAATAAAATAAAAATGAACCCCACAAATAATCCAAATTTAAAACAGGCAATGTGCATGTATGAATCTGTCACAATGCATTCCACTTTTATAGATGACTTTAATGTATCAATTAAAAATTTTAAAAAAAAGAAAGAAGACTAACAAAAAATTTTAAATGGGCAAATGATTTGAGCAGACATTTCTCAAAAAGAAAACGCAAATGGCTAACATGCACATGAAAAGATGTTCAACATCACTGATCATCAGGGAAACACAAATCAAAACTGCCATCCTCACAGTTAGGATGATTATTATGAAAAAGATAAGAAATAACAAACTGTGGCAAGACTGTGAAGAAAGGGAACTCACATACTGTTGGTGGAAACATAAATTAGAACAGTCATAGAAAATAGCATAGAGGTTCTTCAAAAAACGAAAAATATAATCACCATCCAACCCAAGAATCCCACTGCTGAGCGTACACCCAAAAGAAATGAAATCAGCCTGTCAAAGAGATGTCTGATCTCCTGTTTTTATTGCAGCCTACCCACAAGTCCAGATTTGGAATAAACCTAAACATCCAACAGATGAATGCGTGTGTACACACACACACACACACACCATGGAATACTATTTGGTCTTAAAAAGATGAACTCTTGTCATTTGCATTGACATGGATGACCCTGGAGGACATTATGTTGATCAAGAGAAGCCAGACCCAGAAAGATAAATACTATCTGATCACACTGATGTGTTGATTCCACAGCAGTTGATGACACAGAGATGGACAGAGAAAAAAGGGATAATCAGACACTGGAAGAAGAGAGGGGAGGGGCGAAGGGGGAGAGATTGATTGATGGGTATGAAGTTACAAGTAGATGGGTACAGGAAGTGCCAGTATTCTAACTGCACATTAGGGTGACAATAGTTAACAGCAATGAATTATATGTTATAAAATATCTAAAAGAAAGGTTTACAAATGCTCTCACCACAAAGAAATGATAAATTTACAACACATATGGATATGCTAATACCCCTGATTTGTTCTTTTTTTTTTTTTTTTTTTTGTATCCAAGGGCGCTTTACCACTAAGCCACATCCCCAGCCGTTTTTTATATAAATTTATTTAGAGACAGGGTGTCACTAAGTTGCTTAGGGTCTCGCTAAATTGCTGAGGCTGGCTTTGAACTCTCAATCCTCCTACCTTGCCCCCAGAACTGCTGGGACTACAGGCCTGTGCCACTCCACCCAGCTCTGATTTATTCTTACACAAGGTATACATGTATTATTGAATCATCACATTGTGTCACATAAATATGTACAATTATGTCAATGAAAATCAATCAAAAAAGAACTTTAGACTGAGAAATATTTACATTCATTAATTTAAGATACACTTACTACATGTTAGCATAAACAACTTATTTTATGAAAAAAACTACTTTGCAGGAAAAAAAAGAGAAGAATAGCATTTCTTCAAAAATTCTTTTAATGTCTAACTTACTAAAAAAAACTGTATTTTCATATTGGCTTTTTCATTTAATCAAAACTATGTGTTTTTTGTATTTAAATATATGAATGAAATCTGGCCTGAGACAAACACATAGTTGGAAAGATGAGTGTGTTTTAATAGTCTTTCCAATATTGGTAGATTTTTTTCTTTGACACTACATCAGCGCTCAATAAGTGAACATGTGGCTTCCTTTCCAAATGTTTCGATTTTTTCTTGATATCTTACCAGTATTGACTGCAAATTACACCAAGAAAAAATAAAAACTCAACAAGTGGTAGTTTCATAAAGGTTAAGTTGCAATAAAGAATCTAAAACCACGTCAATGAATTTCATATACTCCATTGTATTAAAATCCATTGGGTCTTTCTTAAATTCTGAATGGATTTTTATACATGAATGACTCTGTAACATCACGTGAGGGTCATTTGGAAAATCCTGGTTCACTGAGTTACGTGGATCTTCAAAATGTTGACACATTTATTTTAATATCAAAATTAATATTAGTCAATGTCACCACTGTTATCATCAGAATAGACTTTGAGTATTAGAGAAATGTCAAGATCCACTATCAGATGCAAGATTCCTAAACCCCTTCTAATTTTGACTAAATTTTGATAACTCACTTCATTTGTTTTTGAGAAAATATCTGCCAAATACCCGAGAATCAATAACCACAGTTTCTCAACTGATCTTTTGCAACAGAACTTTGAATTCCATGAAAAAACAGCTGTTAGCTTTAAATTCAAAGCACACACAAGTGCTTTAGACCTCCTTCCCTTGTGTCCCTCTGACTGTTTAAGAAGGTGCACTGGAGGGTTTTTTAATAAAACTAACAATTTTGCTGCTTCCGAAAAGACTTTCTTAAGTGAAATTGACATTGAGAGTGAATGGCAGTACCCACTAATAGGATTTGGCGGAATTGCCTTGATGCACGAACCAGCGGTTTTACACACAAAGTTCTCTCACCATCAATACAAAATGTCAACTCGATGCAACTGGTAAGTATCATCTCAGAATTTTTAGAAAAATAGTTTTGACTTGCAGACTTCCTGAAAGGGTCTCAAGTATCCCCAGAGCCCATGAGCCACATTTTGAGAACCACTCTTCTTGAGAATTCCAGTCCTATTCAGTGAAACCATTCTGTAGGTGGGGTAGAGAATATAGTCTCTTCAGAAGGATTTGATGTCCTTGATTTCAGCTTTAATGTCAGAATCTAGATGAGAACTCGAAGTTGAGGTTTGCAAGTTGACTGATAATTTGAAGAAACCCAAATATTTTCGAAATGAAAAGAAAAAAATTAATACAAATTAGTTTCCTCATTTTTAGAAACAACTAAATTCACTTTATTTAAGCCTTTTCAGCCTCATTAGTGTTCTGACAAATTTCTTGTCACTTTGTGTAAAATTCTATATGCAGTGAAATAATCAAATGAGAAGTAAAAAGTCAAAATTGTATCATTTAGAAATTTTTTAGATGTGATAAGCCGTGGGTTTTGCTCTATCATTTTGAATATGTCTAAGCATGTTCAATGTTGTTGCACAAAATAAAATGTAGATATGCCGTAATTTCTCTGAAAACATCTCATTTCACAGATAACATAAGCTTTGGCTCAAGGAATTTCCATTTAAGTCTTAGGACTAAAAGTCTTTCCTTTCACCTAATTCAACCTTAGATGAATCTGTCCATTCTTCTAAGTTCAGTCTAACTGATTTTCCAGCTTTGCCTTGAACTCTGCCAGGACCAGGCAGCTCTCCCCCTCAGTAGCTTTTACAGCATTCCAGACTGGATATCATCAGCAATTCACAAATTTCTCTTTAGACTGAGACAAAGCAAGTCTTATATACACTTCCTGATGTAACATATTTCCATTTTCTAAGACCAGGTTAGCTTTTCCACAGTCAAAACATAATACCAAGTATGTCCAACAAAGTTGGTACATGGTCTATGTTATGGTTTGGATGTGAAATGTCCCCCAAAAGCTCACACATGAGACAATGCAAGAAGGTTCAGAGGAGAAATGATTGGTTTGTAAGCCTCTTAACCCAATCAGTGAATTAATCCCCTGATAGGGATTAAGTGAGTGGTAATTTAAGAAGGGTGGGATGTGGCTAGAGGAGGTGGGTCCCTGGGGGTGTGGCTTTTGGGTATATATTTTGTATCTGGCAAGTGGACTCTCTCTCTGCTTCCTGATTATCTTTGTGAGCTGCTTCCCTCCACCACACTCCTCCACCATGATGTTCTGCCTCACCTTGAGCCCCAAGGAATGGAGCCAGCTGTCTATGGACTGAGACCTCTGAAACTGCAAACCCCCAAATAAACTTTTCCTCCTCTATAATTGTTCTGACCAGGTCTTTTGGTCACAGCAGTGAAAAAGCTGACTAAAACAGTCTTATCTGTCATGACCAATGTCCATTTTGATGTACTCAACACTGATATTACCTACTTCCAATTTATAGCATCAGCAATGGTAGTTTAGAGATCCAACATGTCTTCATCTAATTTTCTTTCTCATAGCATAACAACAGGGAGAAGGCCAGAAGGCCATGTCATGATACTTGAAGATGCTCATTTTTTTCAATGTCATAGGGTAGGATTTCAAAGGCTCTAGGCCCTTAGCTAGTGTGAATACACTAATCTGTGTGCATTGAGCTTGAAGTACACACCCACCAACGATCCCAACTAATTTACTCTTCTGAGTGCAAGATGAGCAACGTTGTTCCTACAGCTATTATTATTATAGTCATTATTATGTATTTGTTCAGCAAAGTCAGTGCTGGAATTTTTCTCTCTGACTCATTTCAGTGCCTTTCTCATAATAATGCAATGACTTGAGAAGAAAAACTAATTAGCTATCTCTTGAATTCTTTCATGTTCTATAAATGCTAAATTGATATCAATTAAGGCCAGATAAAAACATATATGTTTGCTGGGGATATAGCTCAGTTGGTAGAGTGCCTGCCTTGCAAGCACAAGGCCCTGGGTTCAAGTCCCAGCACTGCAAAAAAAAAAAAAAAACATATATATATGTGTTTGTTTCATCTTTACTTGTATCAGGGATTTAGATACAGATAGAACCATGTTTGAATCCTAGCACAGCTGGTAACTTTCAAGTCACTTGAACTCCATGAATCAAAACTTAATGGTGAGAATTAAATATCAAGTATTGGAAGTGCCTGATACAGTGCCCAACACTTGGTGGGCACTCAATAAATGATGATACTTATTACTAAATGTTTGCATTTGTCATTATTTTGTACAGAGGGATTAGAAATCTAGGAAAGAAAATAAAACACACATCAAAATCACCATATTATCCAGCAAAAGAGTTTAATTAAAAAAAAAAAAAAGAAAGTTTGAAACCTCTAGTGTTTGTGATCTTTTTCCCATTTGTCCTCTACAAAACTAATTGATATTTCATCAGTAAGCAAAAGAGCAACAAAAATGAATCACGGGCTGGGGATATAGCTCAGTTAGTAGAGTGCTTGCCTTGCATGCACCAAGGCCCTAGGTTCAATTCCCAGCACCAAAAGAAAAAAAAAAAAGAATCACAAGAGAAGTGCTGGGGAATGAAATCTACAAAATTTTGCTTTATCCATATAAGAATATACCACAATAAATGCTGCTTTTATGTGTAATTATAATGCACTGATTAAAATATTAATTAAAAATAGAAGGGGGATCATTGACAGAGAGCAAGAGGATCAGGGAGTGAGGGAAGAGGGAGAGAAAAGGTCCAGGAGAATGAGATCGATCGATTATATCATGTGCATGTTCAAATATGGCATGATGGATCCCACTATTATGTACAATTATAATGCACCACTAAAAAAGAAAATAAATCCCAAGTCCATGAAGCCAAGCTTTGATCTGACTGATTTGTAAACTTATAGGAGAAATCTCTCAGAACACTCAGATTCATGCTGTAGGTAGAAGAATCTGAAGAGCCCAACCTCACTCGCCTTCTTGACACTATGTGAAATGATGCCATTATAAAAATAGAATGAACTGTAATAGCACAGGATGGGAAAACTCCCTCATCACAGCTACACTTGCTGGTGTCTGTTGTCCTAACAGGCTGAGGCTCATGAAGATGACAGAGATGCCACTGGTACTTACTTGAAAATGATTCCATTTTTTTTTCCCCCCTCAGAGCCTGAATTCTGTATTTGGAATGGATGGCTTCCATTTCCAGAGCTAAAGAGGCTACTCTTTTTCTTAGAGTTTAGATCATTCCAACCACAATCTACCCTCATAATTTATTCTATTTCATCCTTTGTGCACCAGGGTCTCTGAATCTGAATGCCTGGTTTTCCCTCTCCCCTGCATGGATCTCACTCCCGGATCTATTCATTTATTCATGACTCCATTCACTTAGGCGTCTAACCGTTCATTCACAAGTGCTTGCCATATGTTTGTCACCAGGGACACCGGAATAACCCAGAAACCCACTACACATTAAATTTGTTTTCAAAAAATGGAGAGCTAACGTTTTTTTAAAATATTCCAATAAAAGAGTGAAAGAGAAATATATTAGAATGTTAATAGAGGTTCTCTTGAGTGGTATTTTTATTAAACTTTTCTATTCTAGCTATACTTTCTGCCAAAACATGCTTGATTTTATAACCAGAAAAAAAGTAGTGAATTAAAGTTTGCTAGCTTAAAAGGAAGAGATTAATTTCTTCAATCAAATCATATGACATTAAGATAGAATGATGAGACAAAAGTGATCTAGAGGGGAAAATGTATTTCTGCAGTGCTAGTGTGGTGGACTGGATAGTTGACTGCCCACTGGCTCAATGAGTTTATTGGTCATCTTGCAAATATTTTGTCTTTCCTTCTTTTTCTTTTTTTCTTTGACTATTGCTGCTACTTCCTTTATTGTTTTTTGTTGGTGGTGGTGGTGGTGTTGTTCACATAATATACTTTCACTTTCTTCCTGTAATTTACATGACGCTATGTCCAGGTCTGTTCTGGGCTCCCCTCTATTGTGCATGCATTTGCCCATAGTCCTATGTAAGAACCAGCACTTACCAGATAATGTGATCTGATTTGAGGTTCAAGTAATATGACCCTTCAGGAAGTTAATTGGATTAACTTGGAAACCTGATTGCATATCCCAGATGGAAAAGTGGAGGCTGGAAAAGAAAAGCTGCTAAAGAGGAATATAGGTTTTCCTCTGTGTGGGCTGGTCTTAATTTCAGATTCCATGGAGGGCTGAAGAAAGACAGTTCATCTCCCTTAGTAAGACTATAGAGAGATACCAGAGCACTCTCTGGCCAGGAACTGGAGTCAGGAAGAGCTAGCAGGATGGTTAAGAACAAGATGCTATGTGGGGTCACATGATCTATTTCTATACTTTGGCCGACAAAACTGCAAGAACTGAAGCTGCCTGCAGCTGCCACCAGAAGAGCCAGGAGGTGTCATGTTGTGAGCTATGCTTTTTTCTGACCATTTTACTTTTCACTGACTCCCTCTTTTGCTGTCCTTTCTTAGATTAATAAATGTTTAAGTACTTCCTTCACTTCACCCATTTCCTAGGGAAAAGCAGAAGTTACTCTTAAGTTTTCTCTTTTTTTAATTTTAATCATGTTTTATTTGTTCTAATTAGTTGTACATGACAGTAGAATACATTTATATATTTTGATGAATCATACATAAATGGAGTGTAATCTCTCATTTTTCACGTATATTTACAATACACATATTGCAGGATCACATCAGTCACGCGGTTATACATGTACATGAGATAATGTCTGTTTCACTCTACTATCATTCCTGCCCCCATTCCCCTTCCCCTCCCTTCACTCCCCTCTACCTAATCTAAAGTAACTCTGTTCTTCCCTCTTCCCAATCCCTTAGTGTGAATTAGCATCTGCATATCAGAGAAAACATTCAGCCTTTGGTTTTGGGGGTTTGGCTTATTTCACTTAGCATGATATTCTCTAACTCCATCCATTTACCACCAAAGGGCACAATTTCATTCTTCTTGAAAGCTGAGTAATATTCCATCATATATATTTATATATGCACACGCCCACTACATTTTCTTTATCCATTCATCTGTTGAAGGGCATCTAGGTTGGTTCCATATTTTAGCTATGGTGATTTTTCTAACATACCTATTTGAGTCATTTTCTTAAGTTTGAAGATATTTGAAATTCCCTTCTTCCTCCTGAAAATGACATTGATCTTAACCCCAATTAATTCTCCAAAGCCCTATGTTTTCACAATGTCTTTGTGAATTAGCATTAGTCTTTTTAGTTTTATTCACACACAGTATTTTTTCTGCATTATATTTACATCCAGTAGTTATTTAAACCTATCAAAATTTTATATTTACTTTTTACACTCATATTTTTAATTTCTTCTTTTTTATTTATTTATTTTTTATTCACACAGTTCATATAATCTTACATATACATAGGGTAATGCTGTCTGTCTCAGTCTATTTTTCCTTCCCCCATCCCCTCCCATCCCATTTTCCTCCACACCATCCATACTTCCTCCATTCTTTCCTATCCCCCCCATGACCCCTGCTCCCCTCCCTCCCCCTGTTATGTATCAGCATCCACTGATCAGAGATAACATTCAGCCTTTGGTTTTTTGGGCTTGGCTTATTTTACTTAGCATGATATTCTCCAACTCCATCCATTTATCAGCAAATGCCATAATTTTATTCTTTTTTATGGCTGAGTAATATTCCATCGTGTATATATACCACAGTTTCTTTATCCATTCTTCAATTGAAGAGCATCTAGGTTGGTTCCACAATCTAGCTATTGTGAATTGTTCAGCTATGAACATAGATGTGGCTGCATCCCTATACTTTGCTGATTTTAAGACCTTTGGGTATAGACCAAGGAGTGGGATAGCTGGGTCAAATGGTGGATCCATTCCAAGTTTTTTATAGTTCGCTTCTCTCAGTGTTTATTTTTCTAATTGTTAATTTTCTAATTAGTAGTGTTTACTTTTCTAATTAGTAGATGGAGAAAACTATTTAATACATCTTTCAGTGAGAAGTATTAATAAACTCTCTTAGCATTTGTGTGTCTGAAATGTCTCTTTTTTTGTTGTTTGTCTGTTCTCTCCTTTTCTCCCCTTCATGACAGTCTAGCTGGATATAAAAGTGTAAGCCATCAGTTATTTTTCCTCACTACTTTGAAGATACATTATTGTTTTGGGCATCTCTGTTCATGGTATGAAGTCTGTAGTCTCATTAATTGGTGTCCTAGGTAATCCACTCTTCTTCTGTGGTTGCTTTTAAGACTTTCTTTAAAATAGTCTATGATCTTCTGGTCCACTACCAAGTACGAGTTTGGGTTGTTTTGTTTGTTTGTTTGTTTGTTTGTTTGTTTTAATTTTGGCCAGTATTTAGAATGTCTCTCTTTTCTGAGTACCAATATCCGTCTTCAGTTCTGTCAGTGGAACTTAAAATCTTAATTCTGTAAAATTCTCTCCATTCTCAACACCTCCTCAGAATCCAGCACACATATGTTGAAAGTTCTCAATTTATCTTTTATATTTATCAACTGTTCTTCCTAATTTGATACCTATCTCTCTCTGCTGAATTCAAAGTGATTCTCAGAGGTCCTTTCCATTTCTCTTATTTCCTGTGTCCAGGATAAAGTTTGTTTCATTGATGTAATAGTACTTTTTAAATTTCATTGATTTCATTTTCTATACATGCATTTCTCTTTGATATTACACATTGTATAATTTCCTCTTTGCAACCTAAGAACTTCATTGTTGTCAATATATACAAATTTTAACATCTTTGTCATGTATTTCTGAAACATTAGTTTTACCTGTTCCTTTTTATTACTCTTGGAAATTGTCCTCCATAGCAAAATCAATGGTAAATTCTAGAAAATAGGTCTATACTTATTACTATGTCTTTTCCATCATTTTCTGATAAAATAGATCATTCACTCATTAACAGAGAAGTCAGTTCTATTCTCATTCAGAAGAAAAAAGCAAAATTTGAGGTGACATTGGTAGCTCCTCCCAGATGGAGGAATAGTTCTCCTAATTTATCCTTGTTTTAAATTACTTTCCTAAATGAGTTTACATTACTGAAACAAATGAAATGAGAAGCAAGAGTCAGTGCAGCTGTAAGGAATCTTGCACAATGCTGACATCTGTGGAAACTAGTAAAAATATAAGACTCCTGCTACAGGGAAGATTGTGCATTTGATCTGAAACCATTCATTCTGTAATCTCCATTACATTGATCACTCCCTTATGACTATTTCTCTTTTCTGTAGTAACACTACATGATTTTTATTCTGCTATGCAATCCGAGAGTATAAACCTCTGTCAGAAGGCATCCTGGTGAGATGGAACTGTTTTCATAAGGCAGAATGATTCTTCTACCAGGTGCAGTGCAAATAACATGGATTTAAGGGAAACAACTTGACAGCCAAAATAATTAGGAAATACTGATCAACAATTTCATCCAGCAGATTTTTCTACTCAGCCCTGAGGTCAGAGTAAGAGTTCACATCACTTATTGTTGCAATTATCATAATTATTAATATTATTGTGCCATGGGATTTTCTACAATAGGTGCTTCTATAAGACTGTCGTAATAGATTAGGCTACTAGCTCATCAAACAAAATACTTCTATAATTAAAGTAATAAGTGAAATTTTATAACTGAATATTATAACATTGTTCTTTAAAATCAATTGAAAATATTAAACAAACGCTTTTGAAAGACTCTTACTTGAAAAATCCAAAACATATTTTGGATTCATAATTAGTTAGTTAATCCAAAATTTTTTTAAGTCTGTCTTCTGGTAAAATCAGTCAACTTCTGATCACTCATTCTTTAAAACATAATAGGAATTTCTTTTAATCACAAGTTTTCCAAAGTACAACCATATGTGCCACTTTTGTCATTATATTATACCTGAACGCCCACAGAATAATTTGGACTAATCTGTTGTCATTCATTCTGAAGGAGAATTTGTTTTTATTTATACAACAAATGTTTATTTAGCAGTGACTCTGGATGGACACTCTGCTCCATTTAGACCCATCAGATTCCCTTGTGGTTTTTGTGTGTTCCTTCCCCAACGTATGTGCTTTGCTTTTCACACCCTGACCTTGCTACTCTCTTCAGACAACTTCCATGGGCTGCCAGTGTCACTTTGCCTGGTTTTCCTGCAAGCATGAAGAATTGGAAGGGCCATGGAGTTGACATCTGCCAGATGCTTACATCCATTGATTGATTAGAGGAGTGCTAACTCCCTTGCCTTGAGCTTTGCCCTCAGTGAAGTCAGTCTGAGGCTGGGAACATCATCTGAAATTGTACTTTTGCTTGATTTCTTCCCCTTACTTCACCTATTCCCCCAACTCTCTTTCCCCTGAGAATATGTTCTTGTGACATCATCTGCATACAGTTCTTTAACCCAGTATCTATTGCTGGGGAACCTGCTTAAGATATACCCTGAGTCAGACTTGAGACTGGATGCTAAGAATATAATGAAGAGCAAAAGAGACATAGACACTGTCGTTGGGAGCACACGGTCTAAGGAAGAAGATGGAGCATTGAAGCAGCAACCTCTCAGGAGACAGAGTGCCCTGGGAGAAGGAGCATGTTATCTTTTAGGGTGGCAGCCGTCAGGAGCAACTTACCAAAGAAAGTGGCATTGAAGCTGAGCTTAGAAGGCTAAACAGGAATTACATAGGCAAAGGGCAGTGCAAAAAAGTGCAAAGACAAATACCATGCACAAAGGCCCAGAGGGGAGAATGTGCCCCACTGGATCATTTAGCACAGAAATCCATAAAAAGCCTGCAGATTTCTCATTCTCCTGAAAATCCAAAAACAACTGTGAGCAGGACTTAACTGAATGAGACCTTCTAGAATGGTCATCCTTGTATGCAATGAATCTATCCGTGTACTTCTCTTCTTTATTTCAAGGACTTTACAATAGAACAGGAGTGGCGTAGCAAGAACTACATCACAAATTCCTCTTGAGATCAACAAACAAAGACCTGGAAATTCAAAATTACAAGGGAGCACTCTGGGCTACAGTAGTCCAGGCAGGGATGCATCTTTTAGCCCGGGATAGGCAGGATGTTAGTTTACAGAGACAAGTGAAGACCACATTCCAGATGTTAAACCCCAGAGGAGGGAATGGTCAGGCCATGCTCCACAAGTGGAGAAAGAGACCTCGCTCTAATCCATCCCCTCCATCTGCAGTCATATCCACTGACTCAACCAGGCAGCTCATCACTCTTTCCTCCCTACACATGGATACACACACTTTCTGCAATCCCTTTTATTAACTCTGACTTCTTCAGTAAACTCTGAGTTATTCACAAAAGAAGAGGTACTTATCTTTAATACGCTCAGTGCTTAGCACACAGCCTGAGTTCACAAACGTTTCTTGGTGAAGTAATTAAAGGATAAATGAGACTTTTTCTTTTATCTTTTATTCCTTTCAATATGAGCAGAATGTCTTCTGTCCAAAATCTCTAACTCACTGATTTACCCTTTTCTAGGTCAGAGCTGTCCAACATTAATATCATGTGAACCACATGTGTAATTTTAAATCTTCCATTAGCCATACTGAAAAGAGTAAAAATAGACAGGTGGGATTAAATTTAATAATCTGTTTCATTTATTTTAATATTTCAAAATGATCATGTCAACATGTCAAGAACACTTTTAAATTACTGCATATTTTACATCATTTTTTCATGCTAGGAAAAACTGTATTTTTACACAAGCATCACACCTCGATTCAGACTATCCATATTTCACATGCTCCATAACCAGATGCAACTCCATCAGGCAACACAGTTCTGGATATTACTTCAAAATGTAAAGTTCACATTTTTCTAAAAGAAAAAAATAAAAACCCTAAGTATGTTTTACTAATCCAAGACTTTACTAGAAAAAAGAGAGCTTCTGATACAATTATTTAGAGTTTCTCAATTGCAACACTATTGACCTTTTGATGGACAGTTCCTTGCTGTGGGACTACCCTGTGCATTGTAGGATTTTCAGCATCATCATTGGCCTCTGCTCACTAGCTGGCAACCACCTCATCAAGTGGCCTCAGACATTGCCAAATAACCCCCCAAGTGGACATACTTGTCCCAGTGGAAAACCAGTGAATTTGATTGTCTTTCAACACAGCGCCAGGAACCTTTGGACTCCAGCTGTCTCGGGGAGAAGACTCACGAATACTCTTCTCCAAGAGAACTGTCATGCCGCTGAGAAAACCCTGCACCACTAAGGGCTTGTTCTAGAATTTCTGCTTGCTGAGACTTCCTGATCTGCCAACAGCATCCACTCTTTTTTTTTGAGAGGGGGGTTACTGGGGATCAGACTGAGGGGTGCTTAACCAGAGTCACATCCCAGCCCTTTTATTATATTTTATTTAAGACAGAATCTCACTAAGTTGCTTAGTGCCTTGCTAAGCTGCAGAGGCTGGCTTTGAACTTGCAATCCTCCTGCTTTAGCCTCTCAAATCATTGGGATTACAAGTGTGCACCACCGCACCCAGCAAGCATACAACTCTTGCCCACCTCTGAGGACCCTGCACCTGGTTTGACTGATGTTTCTTCAGTGGGTGTGCCAGAGAGAACCTTTATCTGATTCTCCTGTCACTTTTCATACATATTTATATTTCATATCGAAATCCAAGTTTTCTTCCTTGCCAGCAATAGAAATTGATTCCAGGTAAATAAAAGAATTTATTTGGAGACTATCAGAGAGGTTCTTAGAAAGAGCCCACAGTCAGTGAGAAGAATGAAAAATCAAACTCACAAATTAACTATCAGGTGAGGGAGATTCCCCTTCAGGCTAATGTGGAAGAGTTTGAGTAAGATGCAACTGTTGGGTTCACAATTTCCAAACACTTTTGCTTCCCCTAGATCCTTGACCCTAAGGCAGTCATTGTGAATATTTCCAATTTCATTGTGATTTGAATTGTCCCCCACTGTAATCACTAAATTTGTAGTTACATACTAAATGCAGGAGAATTTGGTTGTGGCTGGGTAACCCTTAACCCATTCTTAGAGGACCTGTGGTACCTGAGAGAACTGAGGGATGAACAGAGAGGAAGTAGTACTGAATAAGGAGGGTCATTCCTCAAATAATAGCATGTGCAAGGGTCCAGTGGCATGAAGAAATATCGTAAATCCAAGGGAGTAAAAAAGGTCAGTGAGGACAAAGGAAAGCATATGTATTTACCTCCTTAATCACCAGTTTACTCAATCAAATGTTTGTCAAGGCAACAGTACTAATTAAAGAAAGAAGTCCTTTTGGCTGGTTATAGAAAATCTTTGGAACGTATTTAAGGAGGTAGCCAACTGAAAGATTCTCACTGAGCTCAGTCACAATTTAAATAAGAGGTCCCATTGCTGGTTCCTGGTTCCTTTCATATTTATGGAAAAGCAAGAGACTCTGGCAAATCCACCCTCTGCAAACAAACTTTCTTCTAAGTTCAGTCACTATGACTAACAGACATGTGCCTACCCATCAGAGGAAGGGACTCGGTGGGACCAATGAAACACCCAGCAGCACCAGCCACACCTCTAAGTCCGCAAGATGTAAATTTGATGCCAAGATGATGGACACATCATTGAAACCGAAGGAAATTTGCTTCAGGAACATCCTGAGCATCTGAGACGGCCCTTAGAGAAACCGAGTCAGCTATTCACTTGGACACCTGGTGGTCCGTGCACTTGGGCCCATGTGACCTGGTACAGATGATTTAAAGCAAAGTAGAAGGTCTCGGGTGGAACAGTGGCTCTGCTCCTTCACAGCCGAGCATCTGAAAACCAGGCTGAAAGAAAGCAAGACCGAAGGGGATCCAAGATGGCGGACTAGAGGAAGGCTGCATTCCTACTTGCTCCGTGGATTCCTACTTGCTCGGGATTCAAACAGCAGGAATATGACTCTCAACGAGATTTAATATTCAAAGCACATATAAGGGGTCCCCAGGTGCCGCTCCAGAACAAACTCAGCCGGGCTGGGCTCGGCCCGCCGCGGGCAGCTACCATCCGGAAGCGCCAGACCCGGCAGCAGCTTCGGAGCAACCGACCTGGGTCTGCGCCAGCCAACAAGTGAGTGCGGGTCCCCAGTAGCGCTTTGGAATCACTGGCCGTGGCTCCAGCACCAGCCGGCGGCCTCCCAGGCAGAGACCGAGCATCTCAGGCTACCTGGGCATTCAGAGGCGTCCGGGAAACTCTGGGAACGCAGACTCTGGCAGGGAGATGGAACTACCCCACGCCATTTTGGTGGCTTAACTGGCGGAGAAGGCCCAATACCAGCTTCCTGGGGCCTCCAGCTGTGTCAGGGGAGCTCCAGCCGGGAAACTCTGGGAACACAGTCTCTGGCTGGGAGTGGGAACTATTCTGCCCCACTTCCGCAGCT
>JAJEJO010049716.1:399029-486578 GCA_020662805.1 Glaucomys volans
ACTTCCGCAGCTTCCCTGGCAGAGAGTGCCCATCTCGGGCTTCCCAGGCCCTCCAGCTGCACCTGGAGAGGTTGGCCCGAAGCCCCTGGAATCACTGACTCCGGTGGGGAGGTGGAACTGCTCTGAGTTTGGTGGCTTCCCTGGCAGAGGGGGTCATTTCCAGCTTCCTGGGGCCGCCAGCAGTGTCAGCAGTGTCTAGAGTGATCGGGCAGGGAGCTTTGGGCCTTTGGCAATAGCTTACAGTGTCCCCAGGAGAGAGCAACCACCTGCCACTGCCTGAACCCCCAGCGAGGAGTTCAGGTCAGCCTGGGCTCTCAAGCCCAGTGTCTCCATCACTGAGCACAGTTCTGTGACACCACCCCAACTTGAACTAGTGCCCAGGCCCACACCCAGGCCCGGAGTCTACCACCTTGCTGTATCTAATTGTCTATCAACACTAGGCTGCCTCTGCCCAGAAGCATTGATCATTCCCAACCTGGAGGTAGTGGGACAGCACCTTTCTTGGGTCACTGCTTGATCAAACACCCCTCAAGCAACAGAGGGGAAGATACACGAGCACCATGAGAAAACACGGGAAGAAAGTGTCCCAATTAAACCTAGATGATATATCAAGAGAACCCAAAGACAGCATGGTAGAAGGAATGACAGAAATGGAGTTCAGAATGTTCATAATTAAAGTGATCCGAGAAGAGAATGATGTGACGAGAGAGCAGATTCAGGCTATGAATAATCAGTTAATAGAGCAATTGCAGGAAGCAAAAAATTACTTCAATAAAGAGATAGAAATTCTGAGAAAAAAACAAACAGAAATTCTTGAAGGAAACAAGGAAATGAAGGAAACAATAAACCAAGTTAAAAACTCAATAGAAAGCATAATTAACAGAATAGATCACTTGGAGGATAGAACCTCAGACAATGAAGACAAAATATTTAATCTTGAAAACAAAGTTGAACAAACAGAGAAGATGGTTAGGAATCATGAACGAACCCTCCAAGAAATATGGGACATCATGAAAAGACCAAATTTAAGAGTAATTGGGATTGAGGAAGGCGCAGAGATACAAACCAAGGGTATGAATAATCTATTCAAGGAAATATTATCAGAAAATTTCCCTAATATGGTGAATGAGATGGAAAATCAATTACAAGAAGCTTACAGGACACCAAATGCACAGAATTACAACAGATCCACACCAAGGCACATTATAATGAAAATGCCTAACATACAAAACAAAGATAGAATTTTAAAGGCGGCGAGAGAAAAGAATCAGATTACCTACAGGGGGAAACCGATACGTATATCAGCAGATTTATCAGCCCAGACCCTAAAAGCAAGAAGGGCCTGGAACAACATATTTCAAGCTCTGAAAGAAAACGGATGCCAACCAAGAATCTTGTACCCAGCAAAACTTACCTTCAGATTTGATGATGAAATAAAATCCTTCCATGATAAACAAAAGCTTAAAGAATTCACAAAGAGAAAGCCTGCCCTACAGAACATTCTCAACAAGGTATTCGAAGAGGAAGAGACGAAAAATAACAATCTCAGTCATCATGGGGAGGAACTACCCTAAAGAAAGAGTCCATCAAAGGAGAAACAAAGTTAAGCTAAAAACCCTAAAAAAGCTAAAATGACAGGAAATACAAGTCATATCTCAATAATTACCCTGAATGTAAATGGCCTAAACTCATCAATCAAAAGACATAGACTGGCAGATTGGATTAAAAAGAAAGACCCAACAATATGCTGCCTTCAAGAGACTCATCTCATAGAAAAACATGCCCACAGACTAAAGGTGAAAGGTTGGGAAAAAGCATACCATGCACACGGACTGAGTAAAAAAGCTGGGGTTTCCATCCTCATTTCAGACAAAGCAGACTTCAAACCAAAGATAGTCAGAAGGGATAAAGAAGGACATTTCATATTGCTTAAAGGTAGCATAAATCAACAGGACATAACAATCATAAATATTTATGCACCAAACAATGGCGCATCCATGTATGTCAATCAGATCCTTCTCAATTTCAGGAATCAAATAGACCAAAACACAATAATACTCGGAGACTTTAACACTCCTCTCTCACCGTTGGACAGATCTTCCAAACAAAAACTGAATAAAGAAACTATAGGACTCAATGACACAATCGCTAATCTGGACTTAACGGACATATATAGAATATTCCATCCATCAAAAAGCGAATACACTTTCTTCTCAGCAGCGCATGGGTCCTTCTCTAAAATAGACCATATGTTATGCCACAAAGCTACTCTTAACAAATACAAAAACATAGAGATACTACCTTGTATACTATCAGATCATAATGGAATGAAATTAGATATCAACGAGAAAGTTAGAAACAGAAACTACTCCAAGACCTGGAGATTAAATAATATGCTATTGAATGATACATGAATAACAGAAGACATTAGGGGGGAAATTAAAAGATTCTTAGAGGTCAACGAGAATAAAGATACAACATATCGAAATCTCTGGGACACCATGAAAGCAGTGCTAAGAGGAAAGTTCATTGCAGAGAGTGCATTTAATAAAAGAATGAAAAGTCAACAAATCAATGACCTCACATTACAGCTCAAAGCCCTAGAAAAAGAGGAACAGATCATCACCAAAACTAGTAGAAGACAGGAAATAATCAAAATCAGAGCTGAAATCAACGAAATTGAAACAAAAAAAACAATTCAAAAAATTGACGAAACAAAAAGTTGGTTCTTTGAAAAAATAAACAAAATTGATAAACCCTTAGCCACGCTAACAAAGAGAAGGAGAGAGAAACTCCAAATTACTAAAATTCGCGATGGAAATGGAAACATTACAACAGACACAATTGAAATACAAAACATAATAAGAAGCTACTTTGAAAATTTATACTCCAACAAAATAGAAAACCTGGAAGACATCAACAGGTTCCTAGAGGCATATGAGCCACCCAAACTGAATCTGGAGGACATACACAACTTAAATAGATCAATTTCAAGCAATGAAATAGAGGAAGTCATCAAAAGCCTACCAACAAAGAAAAGTCCGGGACCAGATGGATTCACAGCTGAGTTCTACAAGACCTTCAAAGAAGAGCTCATTCCAATACTCCTCAAAGTATTTCATGAAATAGAGGAGGAGGGAACCCTTCCAAACTCATTCTATGAAGCTAATATCACCCTGATACCAAAACCAGAGAAGGACACATCAAGGAAAGAAAATTTCAGACCCATATCTCTAATGAACATAGATGCAAAAATTCTTAACAAAATTTTAGCGAATCGCATACAAAAGCATATTAAAAAGATAGTGCACCATGATCAAGTGGGTTTCATCCCAGGGATGCAAGGTTGGTTCAACATCCGGAAATCAATCAATGTAATTCACCACATCAACAGACTTAAGGTCAAGAACCACATGATTATTTCAATAGATGCAGAGAAAGCATTTGATAAAATACAGCACCCCTTCATGCTCAAAACACTAGAAAAAATAGGGATAGTGGGGACATTCCTTAACATTGTAAAGGCCATTTATGCCAAACCCACAGCTAACATCATTCTAAATGGAGAAAAATTGAAAGCATTCCCCCTGAGAACTGGAACAAGGCAGGGATGCCCTCTTTCGCCACTACTATTCAACATTGTTCTTGAAACTCTAGCCAGAGCAATTAGACAGACCAAAGAAATTAGAGGAATACGAATAGGAAAAGAAGAGATCAAACTATCCCTATTTGCTGATGACATGATTCTCTATCTAGAAGATCCTAATAATTCCACCAGAAAACTACTGGAACTCATTAATGAATTCAGCAATGTTGCAGGATATAAAATTAATGCTCATAAATCTAATGCATTTTTATTTGTAAGTGATGCATCCTCTGAGAGAGAAATTAGGAAAACTACCCCATTCACACTAACCTCAAAAAAAATAAAATACTTGGGAATCAATCTAACAAAAGATGTGAAAGACCTCTACACTGAGAACTACAGAACGCTAAAGAAAGAAGTTAAAGAGCATCTGAGAAGATGGAAAGATCTTCCATGTTCTTGGATAGGCAGAATTAATATTGTCAAAATGGCCATACTTCCAAAAGTGCTATACAAATTCAATGCAATTCCAATTAAAATCCCAATGATGGACCTCATAGAAATAGAGCAAGCAATCATGAAATTCATATGGAGGAATAAGAGACCCAGAATTGCTAAAGCAATCCTTAGCAAGAAGGACGAAGCAGGGGGTTTCACAATACCAGACCTCCAACTATACTACAGAGCAATAGTGATAAAAACAGCATGGTATTGGTACCAAAATAGGCAGGTAGATCAATGGTACAGAATAGAGGACACAGAGACAAACCCAAATAAGTACAGGTATCTCATACTTGACAAAGGAGGCAAAAACATGCAATGGAGAAAAGACAGCCTCTTCAACAAATGGTGCTGGGAAAACTGGAAATCCATATGCAGCAAAATGAAACTAAACCCATATCTCTCACCCTGTACAAAACTCAACTCAAAGTGGATCAAGGACCTAGAAATCAGAACAGAGACTCTGCACCTAATAGAAGAGAAAATAGGTCCAAATCTTCATCATGTTGGCCTAGGACCAGATTTCCTTAACATGACTCCCAAAGCGCAAGAAATAAAAGCACGAATCAATGATTGGGATAGAGTGAAACTAAAAAGCTTCTTCTCAGCAAAGGAAACAATCAGCAATGTGAAGAGAGAGCCTTCAGAGTGGGAGAAAATCTTTGCCACACACACTTCGGACAGAGCACTAATCTCCAGAATCTACCAAGTACTCAAAAATCTTTACACCACGAACACCAATAACCCAATCAATAAATGGGCCAAGGAAATGAACAGACACTTTACAGAGGAAGATCTACAAGCAATCAACAGATTTATGAAAAAATGTTCAACATCACTCGTTATAAGAGAAATGCAAATCAAAACCACCTTAAGATTTCATCTTACCCCAATTAGAATGTCTTTTATCAAGAACACAGGCAACAACAGGTGTTGGCGAGGATGTGGGGAAAAGGGTACACTCATACATTGCTGGTGGGAGTGCAAGTTGGTGCAGCCACTCTGGAAAGCAGTGTGGAGATTCCTTAGAAAACTTGGAATGGATCCACCATTTGACCCTGCTATCCCACTCCTTGGCTTATACCCAAAGGACTTAAAATCAGATTGCTTCAGTGATGCAGCCACATCAATGTTCATAGCTGCTCAATTCACAATAGCTAGATTATGGAATCAACCTAGATGCCCTTCAGTAGATGAATGGATAAAGAAACTGTGGTATATATACACAATGGAATATTACTCAGCCATAAAGAAGAATAAAATTATGGTATTTGTAGGTAAATGGATGATGTTGGAAACTCTTATGCTAAGTGAGATCAGCCAATCCCAAAAATCCAAAAGCCGAATGGTCTCTCTGATATATGAATGATGATGCATAATGTGGGGGGGAAAGATGGCAAGAATGGAGGAAAGATAGCTAGCATAGAGGGAAGGGAGGGGTGGGGGTGGGTGGGGGGTAAAATTAATAACAATGTGTGACAGATACCATTGCCCTGTGTACATGCATGAATGCACAGATGGTGTGACTCTACTTTGTGTACAACCAGTGAAACAATAGCTGTACTCCATTTGTGTTCAATGAATCAATAAGTAAATAAAAAAAAAAAAAAAAAAGAAAGCAAGACCCAGCCAGGGTTCCACTTTCATTTTCCCCTCCTTGGCCACTTCTCTTTCCTGGGTCATGCTGCGGGTAGAGCCCCTAGCACTTGGCTCCTCCCTCTTCTGATCCATGAAAGGGTGAGGGCATCATGGAAACTACAATCAGCATCATTTTTTTTCTCATGTGCAACAGCAAATTCCACTTCGATGCTACCAGCTTACTTTCTAAGATTAAAAGACGAAGAGAGGTAAAGAAGAAAGCTGCTACCAGGAGCCTGCTACCACCAAAGGTCAATGGCTTTATCAACAGCCTTACCCAGAGCCTTCTGAGAAAGACTTTCGTATTTGGAAAGCACCAGTCACTCATTCTCCAACCTGGATCCACCCCCTTGGAAAGAGGGAAGGCCTGGAATTGTCTGCTAAAGAAACAACTGGAAAATTCAGGTGGATATGTTACATCTTCTACTCTCTCAGATTTGTGGGTTCAAAAACCCTGTCTGGGGGCCACAGGGGGACAGACAATCAAAGACACTTGGAAGGACTTCAATAGTAAGCAGAGTATGAAGCGAGAGAGAAAAGGAAAAGAAAAGTGAAAGAGGAGGTGTGGAGGCAATTCACAGGGTGATGAAAAGAGAATGTGGGAGAAGGAATGAGGAGACCAGAGATGGCAGATGAAGGTAGAGAGAAGGAGAGTAAGAGTCAGAGGCAAACAGCAATAGAGATGAAAATAAGAGTTTTTTGGGAGAAAAATAAAACAACTAGAAAGGAAAAGCACACCTGCAAGGAGCAAGCTGTAAACTTGAGAGAATTTCTTTCATCAAGAATCCTTTGAGCCACAATTCACAATAGCTAAACTATGGAGCCAACCTAGATGCCTTTCAACAGATGAATGGATAAAGAAACTGTGGTACATATGCACAATGGAATATTACTCAGCCTTAAAGAAGAATGAAATTATGGCATTTGCAGGTAAATGGATGGAACTGGAGAATATCAATGCTAAGTGAAATAAGACAATCCCCCAAAACCAAAGGCCAAATGTTTTCTCTGATAATTGGATGCTGATCCATAGTGGGGGTGGGTAGGGAATAATGAAGAACTTTGGATTATGCAGAGGGGAGTGAGGAGAGGGGTGAGGCAGTGGGGATGGGAAGGATGGTAGAATGAGACAGACATTTTTATCCTATAAGAAAAAAAAAATTTTTATTTTAAAAAATCACTGTAGCTAAATCAACACAGATAAAACCAAAAAAAAAAAAAAGAATCCTTTGAGCCAGGTGCCACGGTACACACACATCCCAGCAGCTTGAAGGCTGAGGCAGGAGGATCACAAATTCAAGGCCAGCCTCAACAACTTAGTGAGGCCCTCAGCAACTTAGTGAGACCTTGTCTCAAAATAAAAACTAAAAATGGCTGAGGATGTGACTCAGTGGTTAAGCACCCCTGGGTTCAATCCCTGGTACCAAAATAAAATAAAATAAAATAAAATAATCCAGCAAATTCCATGAAGGTCTCTGTGCTGTTGACACAGGACTAGAAGGACAGACCAATGAAATAAGCCACAGAGAGGAAAAAAAAAAAAAAAAAAAAAACAGCGTCATGCCAGATAGAGTCTCAGAGAAGAACGATGGAGCAGGAGTGCACGGTAAAAGTGAGCTAACCCCATAAGGGGCAAAATATGCAAAAAAACAAAGATGAAGGAAATAAGGAGAGACACAAAGGAAAAGGAGTGTAAGCTCAACAGTTTAAAAACCAGAGGTTCTGGGCTGGGGATATAGCTCAGTTGGTAGAGTGCTTGCCTCACAAGCACAAGGCCCTGGGTTCAATCCCCAGCCTGCAAAAAAAAAAAAAAACCCAGAGGTTCCTTTGTCCTATGAAAGCCTTACATTTATCTGAACTTTATCTGATTTGCGGCCTTCCTAGATAATCTCCTTTGCAGTCTTATCTCTGTGCCGCTAACCCACAGAGCAACTGTGCAAATTAAAGAACAAACAAAAAGAACACTGACCTTTCTTCAAGACAATTTACTTCCATCCACTGGAAAATTGTCATGATGAGCTGACTTCCTTAGGACAAAGTACTTTTACTGCTCTTTGCAAAAAATAATAATAATAATAAACTCTGAATATATATGCATCCTTTGTGTGTAATGTCAATGGTGACTAGTGATATGTGTGCTCTTGTGCAGTGCCCAGTCTATACAACTGGACTCAAAGTCCTACCCTGAACGTTTGAATGTTCTCCCTCAGGCCAGAGCTTCAGAATTAAAATAAAGGAAAAGTGTGTTTATTGTTCTTGTTGAGGGCCTGTAAACTAGAAGTCTGAGGGTTAATGCACCCCAGAGCTGTACTCGTTTTTTTACAGACTCCATTTTGATTCATTACACACATATGGGGTACAAATTTTCATTTCTATGGTTTTGCATGATGTACATTCATATCATTCTTATTAATCACACATGTACATAGGGCAATGAGTCTGTCTCATTCCACCATGTACTCATTTTTTTCTGAAACTTCCTTGTTCTTATTTGATCTACTGCTCACATTGACATGCCTGGCCGTCCCCTATAGCAAATGAATCTGGAAACTTTGATCTCAAGCTGTGCTAGCCATACAGTAGCCTCCAGGCATATGTGGCTATGTAAGTTAATCTAAATAAAACAAAGCGTGAATTTCCAGTCCTCAGTTGCACTGGCCACATTTTAAGTGATCAATGCCTCGTGTGAGTGGCGGTTACCATACTGGATGGCACAAATGTAGAACACTTTTATTATTGGAGAAAGTTCTAGTGGAGAGTGCCACAGACTGCACTGGGGGGCCAACTTCCCCTCGGAATTGGGAACACATTCTTCATGCTAAAAGTAGAAGCTGTGACCCAACCACAACAGGTGCCGAGCAGGATGGGAGCAGAGATGGACCACACAGGCCATCACCTCCCTGCCTCTTCTTTAAACTTCTACTCATTTCCAGGGATTTGAGAGATGGAACCTTTGAGACATTTTTGAAGGAAATCTATTTTCCTACCAATTCGACTCTGAGTATTTCTGGAGCGACCAGCATTGTGGACTGGCCTCTCTCCTCCCCAGGTGGGATCTTGTGCCACATGGCGAGGGTTTACAGTGGTGATCTAGAGAAGGACAAAGGGCCAAGGTCAGCATTCCCCTCCAGTTTTGCCCTCTAGGACACTAGATTCAGGAGATATTAGTAGGTGGCACAATGGTCATATAACCTGTTAAAGACACTGTGTCAGATGTCTTACGGCTGCTACAACAAATTACAATAATGTTGGTGGCTCAAAACAACACGTGCTATTATTTTACGACTCTGGAACTCAAAAGTCCTAAGTAAAGACAGTGGAATGAGACAGACATCATCACCCTATGTACATGTACGATTACACCAATGGTATGAATCTACATCGTGCACAACCATAGAAATGAAAAGTTGTGCCCCATTTGTGTACAGTGAATCAAAATGCAGTCGGTAAAAATAAAAATAAATAAAAATTTTTAAAAAGATTCCTAAATGGATCTCTCTGGGTTCAAAAGTTCTACATCTCTTCATGAAGGACCCAGGGAGGAATCGTTCTTGTCTTAGCCCCAGAGACCTCCTCCTTCTACGTTCGAAGTCACAAGGTGCCGGGCCCATCCTTCCGTGTCTGACTCTGGCCTCTTCTGCTTTCACCTTCCAGTTTGGAAGAGTTGTGCTGCCATCAGCCCCACCCAGATACTTCAGGATCGGCTCTGCATCTCAAGGCCAGTTGACAAGCAAACTTAACTTCCCTCTTGCCAACCTAATTCCCCCTTGCAACGCAACGTGATACACTCACAAGTTCCGGGGATTCGAATATGGACATCCAGAGACCATTTTTCTGCCTACCCTACCATGTTTAATGAAATTAAGCAGAGATCTCTAGCAAGAATTCAACGAACTCAAACTTCAAAGAAAAATATGAGCTTCTAAGGGAACTACAGGACACAAGGTTGTCAAATCTATTTCATTATGGAACTTTTTTTATGAGGATGATTTATTAACAGTGTTTCAAGGAAGAGAACGTGAAACACACCACTGTTGGTAGTCAGGAAGAATTACTCAGAAAGGAGTAATCTTTCCAATTAAAAACCAAGATGATAGCAGAATGGTCTCTAGCTAGCATGTAGAAATTGTTTTGCAGGCACTTAACGGGGTCATGCTGAATCCTTGTTAGTCTTAACAGGGAGACATGGAGGAGGTGGAAATGAGATGGTCACATGGAAACTCTCTGGAACTCAGTGGGTCTGTGTTGTGTCTATATCCAGGGACAAGAGTCTGCCTGGGGCCGGGTGCAGGGGCACACACCTGTGATCCCAGCAGCTCAGGAGGCTGAGGCAGAAGGATCACAAGTTCAAATCCAGCCTCAGGAACTTAGCAAGGTCCTAAGCAACTCAGCAAGACCCTGCCTCTAAATAAAACACAAAAAAGGGCTAAGGATGTGGCTTAGTGGTTAAGCACCCCTGGATTCAATCCTGGTACAAAAAAAAAAGTGTCCAAGACCTGCACTCCCAACTCTTGGAATATTCATAGGATATTGTATTATAATAATAAGAGAACTTTGAGGGAATCTAATATAAAGGCTTGGTGTATTAGTTTGTCCCTTGTCATGTAACTAGCCTATTACAGGAGACAGACCAGGTTTCCATATTCCTAACAACATCCTCCCCACCTAAGAATGTACATCTTCCAAAATGTAGAAAGCCCAGTCATCTAAGTTCTTTGGAACAAAACTCCTAAGATATCATACTTTTCCTTTCTAGGAACTAATAACTGAGGCTCTTATTAGAAAAGATTTCCCAAAAAGATTTCCTCTCCCAAAAATTTCCTGGTAACTCACATGGACTCTTCAGATTTGACTTCCTTGCCTACTTGGACTCTCACAAAACAGGCCACGAAGTCCCTTCCCTGACCTCCCCACCGAATTCCTCTGATTGGATCCATCCTCCATGAAGCCAGGAGCCAAAAGGGTGCTACAGAAAAGAATGAGGTTAAACAGAGTTGACAATTTGGGAAGTCTGTACATAAAAAAATGTGAGCAAGGGGACCATTTATTTCCAAGCCTGAGCGGAAAGGATAAATGACTTTGTATGCTGCTTCCCAGCTGCGGGTGGGAAATTCATCTGCTGCTGATGTTTCTCTACCTCATCAACAAATATCTGTACAGAGCATGCTAGAAAAATGAGGTCCAGCCCCATTTGACTCCTAGCCAAGATTTTATGGCAGATTTGAAAGATTTCAATGTTGTTAACAAGTTAACTTTGTTCTTTTAACAACGCATTTTTCATTTCTCTACTCTGTCCTATCGGTCTCTGTTGACAAGCAAGCCCTTTGCAGGCAGGGGCAGGGGGAATTCATCATAATACTCAGGTTTACTTTGGAACTTACGTGAGAAATGTTCAGGAAATAATAGCCAGTCAGAAGTTGAAAGAGACAGTTCTTGGTGAATTGTTAACTCTTGATATCATAAAAGCCGACAAAATATTCTATTGTTTTAGTATTCTTAGATCAACTCACAAGTGAAAATGATGTGGACTTTGTAGTCCATGTTCATTCTGCATTAGTTTCAACAGAGTTTATGCAATTAGGTTAAACATACGAATGTAAAAAAAATGTGAATGTAGAGGGATCAGTCTGTTTTCTTTTTTTTTTTCATTTGTTCTTTTCAGATATACAAGACAATAGCATGTATTTTGACATGTTATACATACGTGGAGTATAACATCTTCTAATCCCATTCTTGCAGTTACACGTGATGTGACTTTCACTGGTGGTGCATTCATATATGAAACCAAGAAAGTGGGATCAGTCTGTTTTCTAAACATGGTCTGAATCCTCCTCACTCACCAAACCAAGGCAGCTGTGATCTCCCACAGACTCCAGGGAGTCTGGAGAAGAAGGGCTGCTTTTACCTGGAAAAGAAAGATCCCAGGTCAAGGAATTTGGAGGCAATCCTTAAGTCAAGGTCTCTCTCTAACCTTAGAAATACCTCAGAAACACTGATTTCTCATCTGTAAAATGGCAGGGCTACAGTAATTAACTTCTAAAATCTCTCCCTCTGTGTAATAGAGGAGCGTGGGTAGGGAAAGGTGAAGACCAGAGATAGCTCCTCAGACAGGTGTCTAGGTTCCCCTCCGAATATCTCACCTCACCACTGCATAAGCGACCAAAAGACAAGGGTGGGAGGGAGTCCAGGGATTCAGGATTCAACCTCCCATGTCCTGGCTGATAAGTTAGGACATAAAAGGAATCGGGTGTGATGTACTAGAGTATTAGTGACAGCTATTGATGGCCAGAGTAAGCAATGTGCTATATCAATCGGAATTATTGGATTCAAATTGTAACAGTTCAACTCAAAATAACTCCAGAACAGAGAGAAAGTTCATTCACAGAACTGGGAAGTCCTTTCATTCCATGAACTTAGTCAGGGTGTGGTCAAGATTTCCTCTCATCCCTTCTTCGATCTGCTTGTGTGCGCCTCATTGTTTCTGTGCTACCTTGCCTGGGTCTTCCCCTTTTGGTAGATTGAGAGGAGAACCTGGTCACAGACAAATATAGGCATATGGCATGCCAACTTCACATTCTCAAAGGAAAGGCCAAACTTTTTTCTCTCCTCCCCAAAGATTAAAAACTCAAGGAAGGATTCTTAATGATCTTGCTTGGTTCTTGTGCCTAAGCCTTAGAGCCATGACAGGGGAAAAAGGCGGGCTATGAATGGCCAGGCTTAGAACAGCCCCAACACTTTGTAGTCAGGAGGTTCAGGATACTAAGAGGGAAAAGAGCAGTTTATCAAAGAACAAAATGAATAGGTGGGAGGGGATTCTAGAAAAGTGCAAGCAATAAATGTTCAATTGCAGATAGGACAGAGAAGTTCAGGGGAGGGACAGAGAAAGAATTCCAGTGTCCCTGAGAACACTCACTTTGGGAGATTCTTTTCCCCTTTGAGACTTGTGAAAATAGACAGAGCACAGGATGGAGGTCTGAGCTCACCCCTGGTTCTGACACGGACAGACCATGCAGAAACCATGTGAACTTTCTGAGTCTCATTCACAATTTGAGAGGTTACCCAAAATGAATCATAAGATCTCCTCTAGCAGGAATAACTCCCTGAGTCTCTGATTTATCCTGATCTGCAGCATCTAAAAATGTATGTGCTGAGCATCCTCATCCCACAATCTCCTTGACCTAGCTCTGCCCACAGGTGTACCCCTCTCCTGATTGACACAGGCATAAGGCAGGTGGTGGTGGTAGAGATGCCCAGTGGCATTCACTAAAGGTGTACTAATCATTAGGCATTTGCACCATGAATTTTAAATGTATTTTCTCCAATTCTTACATCTCTGCAGAGTAAATGGTATTATTCCAATTTTGCAATCAAGAAAATTGATTCTTAGATAAGCTAAGTAATTGTCCAATATGACAAAGTTGCTATAAAGTTTATGATCATATTTTTCCTTTATTCAGTCCATTGTCGTGCTACGGTGCCAGGAGTCCCATTTAAATGTTACAAAGTCTTTTTGCTGCAATGACCAAAAGACCTGACAAGAACAATTTTAGAGGAGAAAAAATTGGGGGCTCATGGTTTCAGAGGTCTCAGTTTATAGATGGCCAACCCATTGCTCTGGGCCCAAGTGCGGCACAACATCATGGCGGAAGAGTGTGGTGGAGGAAAGTGGCTCAAGACATGGCACCAGGAAGCAGAAGGAGCTCCATTCAACAAGGACAAAATGAACACCCAAAAGGCACTCCCCCAGGGACCCAACTCTTCCAGTCACACCCTACCTGCCTACAGTTCCCTCCCAGTTAATTCCTGTCAAGGGATAAATTCACTGATTAGGTTAAGGCTCCCTTAACCCAATCAATTCATCTCTAAACCCTCTTGAATTGTCTCACACATAAGCTTTGGACACATCCTATCTAAACCATAATAATTATTTAATGATTTGCCTTTCAAACTTTATGTGTTATGAGAATCTGTCGAAAAACACATTGACATTATTTCAAAGACTAAATAGATTACTATGTAAGTACATCAAAATTAATTATGACTGATTTTTAGATCTATTGTTTATAAATTTTAACTGTTATCATAACAAATGGATATCTTACTCATTAAAACTTTTCCTTGAGTATCTTTCAATCATTTCTTTAGGTTGAATTTCAAACTATAAAATCACTATACAAACGGTATGTACTTGGGTGCCCATTGTTAAATTGATAACCCCCCAAAAAAGAACTACCAATTTAAACTCTCCTAAGCAATACAAGATATATTTTTTTTTTCAAATTCATACCAACACAGGAGTATTAAGATCCTTCATATTATTTGCCAATTTCATGGCTTTTTTATAATATTTTAATTGTATTACTTTGGTTACCCAAGATCTTGCCATTCCTGAGTTTAAAACCCCCTCTCAAATGCTTATAGATTATTTCTGTACTTTTTGTGAATTACTGTTCACACATCTGTAGTTTAAGAATCACAAACCTTATTAAACTGAGACTTTTATTCATATTTACATTGAAGCACTCAATTGAAGCCCATTTAAAAAAAAAAAGTCAGAGCTAAAATTTTAGTGCTGAAACTTTTGGAAGCTCTATTAGCAGAAGAATAGACTTCTCTGGGTACTTTTGAATGCTTAAAATTTTCCAGATATATAGGAGAAATGGGGTAGATGAGACCTGAGACAGACAAAAGACAATCACATGATGTGTGGACACAGAGGAGTGGGTGGGAAAGTCTCCAATTTAGTAGATGCTTTGGGAGTTAAGGGAACTCTCCCTACCATATTTACTAGGTTCCAGCTACTATGTCAGCTACAAAAAGCTTACAAATGTGTCTTCATCAAGAAAACCACCCTGTATTTCCTGGAGCCACTTGACTGGAAAAGCTATGCATGAACTCCCAAGACAGCTCACAAGACCAGATCTAATCTATCTGGGGGTACCAAAGACTGGGTCCTTGCCTTATGGAGGGAAAGCTTTGTATGGCTTGTATTCTAGAAGCACCCAGCTGATCCAGTGGATCAGATCAATATGACAAGACACTAACCTTGCCAAGCTGTTTCCCCTTTTACCACCCTACTTCTCTCACTCACCTACAGGTTCTTCCTAAGAGCACCCACATAAATCTGGAGCACCTGAATTCCTGCCTCTGGCTCTACCTCTAGGAAATCTAGTGTAAGACAGTCGGGGTTAGCAAGACTCCATGGAGGTGGTGACCTCTCAGATGATCCTTGTCTGAGTAGTGAGTGTCTAACATTGAATGGGTAGAAGGGGCAGGAGTCTTTCATGTACAGAGAATGGGTCAAGGGAGGCACTGAATCTGCTTTGGAGCCAGTAGGTGCCTTCAGTTACTAGCGCATGAGAAACTCGGAGAGTTAGAAAAAGAGGTAAGCCTTAGACATAAGAAGGACTGAAGGGACTAATGTCATAGTCTCTTTTAAGTCTCATAAGTCCCTGAATTTTATCAGTCTCCTAATTACACTTTAGTAAGTGACACTGAGTCTTGGGAAATGGTGTAAAGATAGAATAGATGTGATTTAATGTGTATGGCACACAAAGAGACTTTGAGCTCAGATTTCCATTTTTAAAACATCCTTAACCTGCAGCAAACCACATTATTCATCACTGGAACTTTACCAAATGACTAGTCAGAAAGACAAAGCATAAAATGAAAGTAAGGAAGAAGAACCTGCCAGCTCAGCAAGACTTGACAGGTGTTCAAGAATTTAGGCTAATTAATTGACCACATGGTTGATGAATTAAAACAGCATCCTTGCTTAGAATGAAGTACCTTTGCTGTCCAAGTGGAGGGGGGTGGTGATAAAGGGAAAATGGGGAGACATAATTGAATTTGAGATTAAAAGTAACAAAATGTGCTAGAAAAAGGGGGGGAAAAAAGGGTAATAATATGCAAATGGGAAGTGCAGGAATTTACATGATCATCCCAGAGTGGAATAAAATAAGAATCTAAGTCCTGGATGCTTCGTAAGACTGTCAAAAATTGTATGACCTTCAATCCTTTTCAAGAAAACCATTGAAAATGATGATGAATGATGGCCGC
Organism: Glaucomys volans; assembly: GCA_020662805.1. Lineage (NCBI taxonomy): Eukaryota > Metazoa > Chordata > Mammalia > Rodentia > Sciuridae > Glaucomys > Glaucomys volans. Next base: position 414,814 of record JAJEJO010049716.1, read on the forward strand.
TAATGGACTGAAGCCACATTCACCACCCACCACACCTTAAGCAAATACTCTCCAAGGTAATCTCTACCTTCAGAAGCTAAAAATATTACTGTTTCCCAAGGAAAGGTTATTACTTTGATAACACAAATACCTGTAATAGGCCTACTAAAATACTCCAAATGGGCCACAGAATGCAGGGAGGAACATCTTGCCCAGGAAGCTTGGGACCCAGTAAATCTGACTTGCTTTGCTTGTACTTCCAGCTTCTGCCACTCAACCAAAATAAAAACCACTCTCAGCCTCAACCCTAATGTCAGCCCTGGTCCTGGCTTTGCTTCTCACACCAACAACCATGTGAACCTGCCAAAGTCACAACCTCTCTGGACCTCTCTTCTCCTACCTGTAAAAAGAAAGTGGCTCAGCACAAGAAGTTGAATCTAACTCTCAAATACTATTGCTCTATATCGAAGCCAACATCAATCATCCTTAGACATTAAAGAGACAAAGGCGGATGACTCAGTATGTCTTGAATAGCAATTGACCCTATTGATGACTTTGTCAACTGGTTTGACTTGAAAGTATTGAATAGAAGCAAAGTTTCTGTCCCAGTGATGATGGATCATTATTCTTTGTGCAATTATTAAATAATCAGTCAACCCCTAGGGTTGTGTGGTCTAATGGAAAAAAGTAGCCATTGTGGAGCCGAGACCCTGAAATCCAAATCCTTTCTTATTGCGATTGAATTTCATGAACCTTAGGAGAGTGTTTTAACTCTGAATGGAGAGCGACTATAATAAACTTCTCCTGTTCACATTATCAAATTCAATGATATGTAAGGGAGAGCTATTAAAAAGTGCTATATATGGCAAACACAAATCTAAGGGAACAGATTTGCTAAGATATAACTTTATTGTGTTTCTACAGCTAAGTTTAATTTCTATTTTGAGCTTTCATTCCACTAAATGTGCAGAATTAATCTGTCCATTCAAGTCTTTCCCACATCCGTTGCTTTTGTGCCCATAATCTAGAATGGCTAGAGTGAGTAGTGGAGTGGTAATCTGCCCACCATAGGTAGTTATCCACCATGACTATCCCTCCCAACCAGTCCTCCCTCCAGGTCTCTGCTACATCTTCCCCTCTATAATTGCAAGGCTTCTCCATTTCTGGTAAACTTGCAAAGGAAAAAACAAATGCAGTAAGAGAGGAGAATAAAACTGACATTAAGAAGTGCCATGGAGCTAGAGATTTAACTTAGCAGAAGACTGCTTGCCTAGCATGCATGAGGCTCTGGATTCAATCCCCAGCAAAACTCACACATAGATATAGTATATTATGGAATCTGAGAGAGGAGAAAATGCCAAGAAAATGGCGGCAAGTGGCTTTAAGTGACTCAAAGACATATCAGAGTAAAGGAAGACTAAAATGGAGCTACTGCAGGCTTTTGCAAGAAGAGTTTCCATCGAAACTTGTTATATTCATTATTTAACTTGTTTATATTCACAAATTGCGGTTTGTAGCAATAAAGAAGGAAAAATAGTGATCATAATTTTTAAAAGAGAATTTTTTGTAAAGTATGGTAGTAATTATCTTGACTTTGGAAAAAGGTAAGATTAATACTCAAAGTTTTAACTTAGAATGCAATAATTTGAGTAAATGAAAGGCAATAACTCTTTGTACTGGTCAGAGAGACCTGACCACAAAAGGGATGAAATTCCCATATGACCAAACTCTCTCTCCTTAAGTACAATTAAATATTTGAGACCATAATAACTAGACCACCACTTCTCTGAACTAATCTTAGGAATAAGCAGCCAATGAAAATTCTTTTCCTTTCTTTTCTTGTAGCAACCTGAGACGATGAGTGACCAGTGAATAATGAAACAGGTACAATCTCAGATGGGAGTGGGGAAGTGAGAAGATTATTGGAATTGTTACCATTTGGAATGGTTGTCACAACTTCCTACTTTACAATATCCCATGGGATGAACATGACCCTGCCCCCTTTAATATAAAGGTTACCTTGCATAATCAAGTTTACCAGCTAGGAGTGATTATTATCAGAGCATTTAGCACCAGTCATGTACATTGTAGAGAAAGCCCACACCATGGGAATATTCCTCCCTTGAATATTCTCCCAGGGTTGTGAGTTGGAGGAGGAAATGAGCAGATTGCACCATGACTTACTCTCTCTAGCTCAGTCCACTAATTTCAATAAATATACACATTTAAAGTTTCAAACATTTAATGCTAAGAATATTTAATTTAACTGGACTATTGAGTGAATTGAGAAAATTTGGGGTAAGTTTCCTCCCGACCCTACCCCAAACTCCTGCCAATCCTTCCACCTAATTCAGATCAGTCATCTGAAACAAGAGAGGATGTAGATGCACTTTGGCAATTTATTTCATATTGTTCTGTCTTAGACTCACCAAACTAGGTAAGTCAATGATATCAAATAAACTTAGATAGCATCTAGACCCATTATATTGTTTTCAAATGGGGGGGGGGGCCTTGGGAAGATTGTGAGTCTTACCCAAGATAGCACAGTAAATAGAATCAAAAAAGAACTCAAAATTTTCAGAAGGCAACAAACATTTACTAGTGTTTAGTCTGTGCTTGACAATATCCTAGCCCCTGAGAATTAAGAGCTACAAAGTATCACCTAGGATATGGGGAAAAAAATAATAACTGGTACAACCACTTAAAATAGCATCAAAAAATAAGAAACAATACAAATCTAGCAAAAATTGCAATCACTGGATGCTGAAAACTACAAAACACTAATGAAGGAAATCACAGAAGACGTAAATAAATAGAACTATATAAATATCATAAAGTTTTAAAGTAACCCCAATTGACCTATAGATTCATTACAATTCCAATCAAAATCTTAGCAGGATTTTTTTGTATATTGACAAGCAGATTCCAAAATGTGTATGGAAAGACAAAGAAACTAAAAGGGTCACAATTTTTTTAAAAGAAGCACAAAGTGCGAAGATTCACACTGACTGAAATCACTATAAAGCTATGGCATTGGCAAAAGAATGCATGGAGCAATGACACAGTATGAGTCTTGAAATGACCCTTTTGTGGTTTAGATGTGACATGTCCCCCAAAAGTTCATGTGTGAGATAACGCAAGAATTTTCAGAAGTGAAATGATTATGAGTGGTGTAACTCAATCAATGGATTGATCCACTCATATGGATTAAATGGGCAGTAACTGCAGGCAGGTACAGTTGGCTGAAGGAGGTAAATCACTGGGAAGCATGCTTTTAAGGTTTATATTTCCTTGCGGTCAGGAACTGAATAGTTTTCCTGAGCTGCTTTCCCCTTAACACCCTTCCACCATGATGCTGTCTTCCCTTGTGCCCAAAGCAATGGAGTCAGCCATCTATGAACTGAGACCTTTTAACCATAAGCCCCAAATAAATATTTCCTTCCCTACATTGTTCTTGTCTGGTATTTTGGTCAGAGAGATGAAAAGCTGACTTAAAAAACCCTCAAAACATGGAAAATTGATTTTGACAAAGATATGAGGTGATTTGATGGAGAATGTTTTTTTAACATCTGTGCTAAAGTAATTCAATATCCATATGTAAAAAAAGAATCATAATACATACTTTGTACTACATATAGTTAACTCAAAGTAGATTTAAGACCTAGCTATAAAGCTTAAAGTTCTAAAACTTCCAGAAGAAAATAGGGTGACATTTTTGTGAGTTTAGATTAAGCTATTTATTAATAGAGAAGACACCAAAAGCACAATTTATAAATGAAAATATCAATAAATCAGCTAAGTATGGTGGCACATCCTATCTACATAGTAGGCTAAGTTGGACAATGGTGAGTTCAAGGCCAGCCTAAGCAACATAGCAAGACCCTAACAAGAAAGAAAGGAAGGAAGGAAGGAAGGAAGTACTGATAAATTAGACTTCATCAAAATTAAAAACTTTTGCTCAATCAAAGATAATGATAAGAGAATGAAAAGATAAGCCATGTGTTGGGAGAAAGTATTTGCAAATAACATCTGATAAAGATCTTATAACCCATATATTTAAAGAACTCTCAAAATTCAGTAAGAATACAAAAAAAAAAAATTAAGAGTGAGCAAGCTCCAAATAAATGAAATAAGAACAGAAGGCTATTAAAAAAGAATATTCAAGTAATAAGAAAGAAACCTTAGGGATTAAAAATGATAGCAGAAATTTTTAAAAAGTCAAGAGGAGAGGTGAAATAGATATATATAGATATAGATATAGATATGGATATAGATATAGATATAGATATAGATTTAAAGACAACTGGGAATAGAAAATAGGGGAGAAGAGAAGACATTAAAGGAAAAAATTCATCTAACAGGTCCAGGAAAAGAGAAAATGGAGGACAAGGAAACATCAATGAAATAATTCAAACAGAAGATTAAGCATGTCTTCATTGTGACAGTTTCAAAATATACTCTCAAAGGGAAAAAAAAAATCCTCTGGCAAGAATTTCTAAGAAATAAGCACATCACAGAAAATAAGATGTGAGAAGATGTCATTTGAACATATTAAGGTAACAAAACACACCCTAACATTTCTCAGAAATGTACCATCATTCCAAGATGGTTGGGTATGAAAGACAAGGAGAGTCTTTCTGGTCATCATCAGTTTTATGCTTTGGATTTGAACTATAATTTCAAGGAACTGAACAAAATTATAATAGTGAAATCTAATAATCGATTGTGTTATTTTATATTATGACAAAGGTTTACTTTTTAAGAAAGCAAAAGTACTCCTAAGCTTCTAACTTAGGTTGTCTATAGCTCTGTTCCTTTGGAAGCCCAGAACAGCTCTCCATTTAAAAAAATAATAATAATGTCTTTTTTGATATTTAAAATCCTTACAGTGACTCCAGGGGCACCTGCAGGCAGTTCTCTGCAGTTCTGAGGGGGCTACATGGGAAAGGAAGGGTGGGTGCCATTTCAGCACCCTCCTCTGCCTTCCCACCTCGTAGTCCAGGGGACCTCATCAAAGGAGATGCATGTGAGTTGGCACGAGGTCAGGGTCTTGATAAGGCAGATCTTCTCAAAGTCTTCCCTTTATCACAGACGGTAATGTTTAGAACTGATTTTTTTAAAAAAAAAACAAATTGTTCAGATGCAGCCAAGAGTCTGTTCTGTCTTATGTTCTGAATTACTTTTTTGAATGAATATTCCCATGAAACACATGCACAGTTCTTTCCTGTTTGAAGAGACAGTGATGTACAAAGTGCAAAACCTGAGAAAAGTAGCTAAATTGATTAATGGTAGGTTTGGGGTTTGAAGTGACAAATTCATGTCACTCTTCCTCTTCAAACTCCTTCATCTTCAACCTTTCTTCTGCCTTTTCCTCATTCTACCTCCTCTTTCAATGCCTTCCAAGCACAACTTCTTAGAGAATGTTTCTCTTAGTTGTTGCATGTGTAATAACACAGATGTTGTAAACACTTATTCCCCCCAAAAAAGAAAAGCCCAAAACACAAAAACAAAACAAAACCAAAAAACTGAGTTTCTGTCATATGCCATGCACTGTGCTAGGAACTGGAAACATAATGTTTTAAAAAATAATGTGGCAAAACTTGAAATTCCCATGTTATTGCTAAATCTTCCCTCCATCTGTCCCTCATCACTTTACTCTGCATACATATTTATCACCCATCATCCTCTTCTGTCACATGAACCCAGGATGGGGACATAACAACCAGGATAATTTTAATTGATGGATTCAGGAATCAGTAATGCAAAAACTATCAAAACATGAAAATTTAGATGTTAAGCCTCCTATTCAGTCAACCACAAAGCAAAATTAAAGGTTTACAATTATCAAACAAATCAAAGAGTTTATTTTAAATCCCCAAGTTGTCGCTCAGATTAGGTATGACTAGAATTAAGGAAAAAAGCATGAAAAACACCTGTTCAGACTCCTCAGCACCTGTGTTTCCCCAAGTCCGACCAGTTGGGAGTGACAGGGAGACACATTGATAGAAACACAGCAGTTTTCTAATTCTTCCCACACCTTCCAGATCCCCTTAACAGCTTCTCTCAAGTATTCCTGCAAGCCCTTTGATTTCCCACTGATTACGAGTATGAGTTAGGCACCCTCAACGACCACCTCCTCCTCTTGTGCTTTGGCCTCAAGCCACATGGAGAGCTCTGAGGGGCAGTGTCTGCAAGCCCCCATCTCTGGGAGGCCCGGTGAACTTGCGATTTCAGTGCTGCTGCCTCTGATGACATCTTTTGTCAATGTCTGCTGAAGTCATGCTGTGCTCATGTTGTGCTTTGCTGAAGATGCCAAATCTCCAATATGGCTGGTACCCTCCCCTGCTGATTGTCCCCCCCCCCCCCCCCCCCCCCCCCGCCCAGTAGTGGCATTCTATGTTCTCTGCTACGGTGAACAAAACAGACAGCCTCACCTATGTTACTCTCTACAAAAATATACCGTATTATTAGTTCGGAAAGCTTTAGCACCCACAAAGGTAAAAATAAAGTTATTTCTACAGAAATCTCCAAAATGCTAGGCCTTTTGATAATTATATTGGACAACATAATTAGGAGGTCAGAACTGAGCTTCCTGCCTTGCATTCTAAACTCAGGTCTCAGGCAGGCAGACAGAGGCATAAAGTAGTCTGCAAACCTACCTCCAGTGTCACACAAACAGACCTGCCTTACACCCCGGTTCCATGCAGTAGAGAGACAGCTTGGAGGAGGATGAGGTGAAGCCTGTCATCACCAGGACTGCTGTGTGAGGCCTCTCCTGAAGATGTAGCAAGAAACCAACTGTGGAAGTGTACAAGTTCAGCACATGGAGACATTCATTTTAAGTAGTTTGACTTGGCCAAGTCTCCCTCCTACTTAGTGCTGCTCTGATCTGAAGGATTCTTCACTCCACGTGGCTGCCGAGATAAATCTCCAATGTTGAGGTCCTGGAGTTCCATGAGGATCAGGGAGGCATTAGGGAGCTTCCTCTGTATGGACTACCAGGTATCCTGAACCTCATGTGTAATCTTTACCTTGCTTGCTGAGACATAGTAAAACAAAGTAATCCAACAGGGAACCAACCAAAGGAATTATCCCTGCTAATCCTAATCTAGACGCATCTTTTGTTTCTGGTCTAGCTCACAAAACTTTCTTCTCAAGGTAGGCTATAGGTATTTCCCAAGCAAAATACATGGAGATCTAAAGTGCCCAGGAAGCAAGGATGTGGGGGAAAAGATATACTCATACATTACTGATGGGACTGCAAATTGGTGCAACCACTATAGAAAGCAGTGTGGAGATTCCTCAGAAACTTGGAATTTCTGGGTCATATGAAACCACCATTTGACCCAGTTATAGCACTCTTTGGTTTATATCCAAAGGACTTAAAATTAGCATACTATAGTGATGTAGCCACATCAACGTTTATAGCAGCTTAACTCACAACTGCTAAACTATGGAACCAACCTAGGTGCCCATAAACAGATGAATGAATAAAGAAACTGTGATATATATACACAGTGGAATATTACTCTGCCTTAAAGAAAAATGAAATTATGGCATTTTCAGGTAAATGGACAGAGTGGAGAATATTACGCTAAGCAAAATAAACCAATCCCAAAGAACCAAAGACTGAATATTCTCTCTGATATTTGGATGCTAGTTCACAAGGGGGAGGTAGAGTGCAACTAAGGAAGAATAAAGGTACTTTGGATTAGACACAGGGGAATGAAGAGAGGGGATGGGGTATGGAGGTAGGGAAGTTAGTAGAATGAATTAAACATTATCACCCTATGTGCATATACGATTACATGACTGGTGTAATTCTACATCACGTACAACCAGATGAATGAGAAGTTATACTCCATTTATGTATGATATGTCAAAATGCATTCTACTGTCATAACTAATTAGAACAAAAATTTTTTTTAATATTTTGTTTTAGTTGTAGGTGGACACAATATCTTTATTTTTTATTGTTGTGTGGTGCTGAAGATCGAACACATGCCAGGCAAGCACTCTACCACTGAGCCACAACCCCAGTCCAGAACAAATTTTTTTAAATGTGATTCATTAAAAAAATTAATTTAAAAAAACAAAAATGTGGCCAGGAAGGAGAACAATGGAGAAGACATATCCCTGTGAACACCCTGCCTGCCAGTAGACAAAGGGCGAAGTTCCACTCAGTAGAGATAGCTACGACTACTATTACACACACACACACACACACACACACACACACACACACCCTTAGTAGGAGTAAGAGAAACCAGAAGTGCTTCTCCGTGTTCCCTGGAGGACATGAGGAACGAAATTCACTCAACTCTCAAATTCATGATGTACCAAGACAGGAACTTGAGGAAAGAGGCACAAACATTTCTCCCTACAGGTTTCAAAAGAGTAAACACCTGGGCTTTCAATATCACTGAGAATCTTGAAGAAACTTAATTTTTTGGCATTCTTGATGACCTCCCTCTATAAAACTCAATTCGACCCATGGAGGCAATAACTGAGAATGATCTGTACATGGTCTTTAAGTTGCCTTGGCCCTGCTGATGTTTGGGTTTGTGTCATAACAGCACACAATTCTTGACACACTTTACATTTTCACTGAGATTCTTTCCCAAGAGGGCTCTTACCCTCCATATGAATAGACCAGGTGGACCCCCATTCAATCTCCAGAGAGGCTGAAACACATCTTAATCTAGTGTGAACACAGCATTGGCTCTTCCATAAAATCAAGATCTATCATAAATTGGATCTTGCTAAACATTTCAGTTGTTCATATTTACCTTTTTGTTCAACTTACCCAATTATTTACATTGTCATAGCATTCTCTCCTCTCTCTCTCTCTCTCTCTCTCTCAGATTATTCTCAGAGTTCACAGAACTGGCAGAAAACAAAATGTCTTTTATGAGTCTAATCTTAAATTCCGGACTGTTACTTTTAAAAAAACGCTTGTTTTTGCCTTAATGATGTAATTAGTGAAGCTGAGTGAAGAACAAGGTGTGTTGCCGGTGGACTGTAATATTTGCGTATTGTCTTCCGTGTGTCTGTAATTACTGTACTTTTATATTTCTGAAATTATAAGGTCTTAATTGCACTTAGCTAAGTGAGATCAAAAACAGCAAGCATTTTGATTAGTATTCTTTGTGAAGAAATAAAATATGCTAGAATTAAAGACCTTTCCATAACTTGCTCAGGATAATGGAGATAGAATTCTGAAATGGAGTGGGAAAATTAAGTTCTAAATAAACATTGTGTTCAGAACACTATTCCTGATAAATACTTTGCAAGGGAATATCATCATTGGATTTAAATAGAAAACTGAGAAAATTAATTACATTAAATGATCTTGGATCAGATTGTCTTTGTGGTAAACTGCCTCATTAGCACCAATTATTTATACTTACTCCCTGTATCCACGCCTTCTGGCATATGATATCCCAGTTACTCACACTAAAACTGTGACTTGCTTTGGCCAACAGACAAATGAGATGGGAGTGAAACAGTGCCAGTCCCATCCTAAACCCTAAAGGGCCTTATGTGTTTCTGTTTGCACCAGAGTGTTTCTGTCATCTCTGCGAGAAGCTCACCCTTGAGCTTGCCCACTGGTCCCAAGAGCTAATGAACAGCATGGGGAACAGGGCCACCCAGTCAAGCTGCTCCAAGCAGCCAGCATAGATCACCTGACCTACAGACCCACCAATGAGTCCAGCCAAGATGAATGAAGCCCATTCCAGCCCAGATGAATTGATTCCCAGCTGGTCTGCAGATAGATGAGAAAAATATTGCTTATTATTCCAGACCAGTGAGATCTTATGGTTATTTGTTCAACAATAGTTAACTGATACATCTATGTTCTGATTAAGAGAATGTCTAAATATAAGTAAATGTAATACTTGGGAAACTTGCTTCTTTGGAAAAGCAAACTGCTAACTCCTCTTGAAATTAAAGTTGTAGATAGAAGCAAAACATCAGACTTTAAAACCAATGTGTGATGAAGTAATCAAATACATAATATTATGTATTTGAAAGGGCAGATGAGACGTAAGGAAACAAAAAAACTAAGGGGCTCAACAAAGATGAGTAGAAATGAATCAAGATATTATGTATATGGTAATAACGGACCCGTAAAATTTTTTAAAAGAAGAATATTAGGCCAAATTATGTAGAGTTTAAAAAAAAAAAAAAGATACAATAGCAATCCATTGATCCCATGGTGGAACTCTGGGCAATTACATCCTAGTCAAATTGATGGATTTACAACTTCCCAAAGCCCAAATCCCATTGGATAAGTTTTCAAAGGAAGATCTTTGTTCCCACCTCACCAACCATTTCACAGCACACCAAGTCAGGAAAGAACCACCCATCTCTAAATTGTGTAAAAAAAATGTTTTAAAAGGCACAGATAGACAGCAACTGAACAATAACTTTTAGGAATTTACTGAGATATCACCTTAATGTGGTCACTATCCAAATAAAGATTCAGACAGAAGAAAATGAGGCAACATCTAAATTCCACATTTTCAAACCATTTCCATAAGCCACTCATTAGCCTTAATAAGCAAGCACATCCCGGTCTCCCAGAATCTCATGAGTAGAGAGCTTTATTAGTGCTAATTTTTCCTTCTTTCCTTTTCCTTCCCTAGACTGAAATAAAATCATTCCATAGGTGTCATGCTAACAAATAATATAAAACATTTTGATGTAAATTACATAAAATTATTAATCTTTTTATCTGATAACAAGGACCATTCGATTAATAATTGTCCAAAACTATTTTCAAAAAGTGGTATTTCCTTGCTTTCTTTTACTTGAATTACTGTAGTCTCATCTCTGCAAGGCTTATTAAAAATTGAATTTTTAAGAGTGTAAAATAAATACAGAATAATAAAAAATGAGAAAGCTAATTTTTACATGCCCAGTTCTTTTAGTCACCTTTTTTGCTGCTGTGACCAAAAGGACCTGTCCAGAACAACTGTAGAACAACTGTATAGAAGGAAAGGCTTATTTGGGGGCTCATGGTTTCAGAGGTTTCAATCCATAGACACCAGGCTCCATTCCTCAGGGCTCAGTTAATCCCATCAGGAGATTAATTTTCTGATTGAGTTAGGACTCTCATAACCCAACTGTTTCTCTTCTGAATTTTCTTGCATTGTCTCACACATGAGCTTCTGGGGGACATCATAACCATGATGTTCTTTTCCACTTTATAGTGAGGTTCACCAGTTTCTTCATTTCTGTCTTAGACTTCACCAGAATCACCCTTAATGTTCATATTTCTAGCATGAACCTCAAAATTGTTTCCGCCTCTACCCAATACCCAGCTGGAAACAGCTTCCACATGTTTAGCTATCTGCTACAGCAGCACCCCGACTTTATAGTACCAAAATTTGTATGAGTCAGCTTGTGTTGCTGTAACAAAATATGGCCGTCTCATGATTCTGAAGGCTGGAAGTCTAGGTCATGGTGCCATCATGGTTGGGTTCTGGCAAGGGTTTTCTTCATGGCTTGCAGATGGCTGCCTGCTTACTGTGTCTTCACATCACAGAAAGAGAGTGTGTGCACACTTTATGGTGTCTCTTTTTATAAAAAACACTACACCTAACCTGAAAGCCCCACCCTCATGACCTCTTCTAAACCTGATCACTTCTCAAAGACTGAATCTTCATATACCATTGGGAGTTAAGTCTCAATACACAAATTTTGTAGGGACACAATTGACCCATAGCAAAAGAACAAGGTAGAGTTACCAGAAGTCATAGGACAGATGGCAATAAACATCTTCAAAGAGAAGCAGTTACTCTAAGGAGCACAGAAACCTCAAGCCACTCCCATAGGATAGGAGCCAGAAGCCAAATAGTCTTTTCCTCTCCTTCAGGGCTCTCTTGTTGGGATCTGGGGATACAACGGTGAGCAAAAGAGACAATATTTTTCTGGAGAAAAATAAAACTATGTAGAGTCACAGAGTGAGCCAGGAGGAGATGAATTTCAGCTTAATAGAATGGTCAAGGAAGATCTTGCTAAAAAAAAATTATACTGAACAAAGACATGAAGGGGATGGAGGAGCATTCCAAGTAGAGAGTAGAACACTCCAAGTCCCTGAATGAGGAGCATGCCTGGTCTGTTTAAGGGACCACCAGGAGGCCACTGTGACCAGGACAGGGTAAAGAAGGGAGAGAGGAATTGGAGCTATGGTCAGTGTGAAGGAGAGGTGATGGGGAAGGCCCTTATTGATCATTGTAAAGATTTTGACTTTTCTTGTGAGAAATAGCGAGTGATTGGGGGAGCTGGGTTAAGCTCAGGAATGACAAGATCTGATTTAAACTTTATCAGCATCCCTCTGGCTGCTGACTTGAGAACAGGATGAAGTGGGTAGAGTTGGAGTGAGAAAGACTTATCAGAAGGCTACTTCAATGCACAGGCAAGACATAGTAGTGACCTGGATTAAGATAGTAACAGGGAAAGCCATAGGAAGTGAAATATACTCACTCATGAAGAGCTCAGAGGTTATAAGGGCAAGTTTGAGCATCAAAATGCCTGGATTATTACCTGTAATTTAGCTGTGTAATGAAAGTAAGTCACTTAACCTCCTTGTGCTTCAGTTTTCTCATCTGTAAACTGGAGATAATAATAGTATGTAGCTCATAGAATTATTCCATATTTAAATAATTTCCTGGATTCCAAGAAAGCTCGTACTTGAGGCAGCTCACTCAACCTTTACCCCACACTCCCTTTAGATTCCATTCTCAACTGCAGTTGATGGAGAGGTGAAAGTTCACCCCGGTGGTCTCTCCTATGGTGAGGTGGTGTGGGGGACAAATTGACTCCACCTTGGCCCTCATTTGAATTGCATTTATTGGTCCTAGTCTCATGTCTTAGGAATAAAAAAAATGTTCAGAAGGTGGTTGCAGGATTTAATGCAGTTAGAAATGCTACGATAGGATAATATTACCTATTTTATCTCCCCCTGGATTATCCTTCTCTAATCTTCAGCAATTTGCTACATAAAACAGCATTTACAGACAATTACATGGTGTACTGGCTCTTTAAGCTCTCGTGCTTATAAACTTATTTTATCTTCAGGATTCCATTCCTAGCATATTTTCTTTACTGATCACAAGTAAATGTTTTTTTTTTATTACAGAAAGTTGGAATATTGGAGAAATTCAACAGTTTTGATGCATTTGCTGCCAGTATTTTTACTGTATATTGTGTGAAAAATGTATGATTATGCTAAAAGAGTGTTACATTCTTTCCTTTTAACATATTGTAGTGATATCCCAACCCTTTAAATAGTACTTGGAACATGATAGAAAGTCATTAATGATCCTTTCCTGAGAGAAGTCTTTGTTTTTGTTTTTCAGAGAAAAGTGTTTGATCAAGGATTTTTAGCTACAGAAGCTTAAACAGAAAATTTAGTTTTTTTGGAAGTTATAAAAGTTAATATTTAAGATTGACTCCTCCCAATCTAACTTTTTCCACTGAAATATGAAATAGATGTCCCCCAATATGATGATGTTGGTAATCAAAAACTGTGACAAATAACGTGAAATCAATTTGTCATATCAAATGACAAGGATATGTATGTAATCAGTATGAATGGATGGATGGATGGATGGATGGATGGATGGATGGATGGATGAATGGATGGATTCAATGAATGGATGAGTCATCTGAGCCCAACTGGGTATTTTTTCCCCTATTAGGACACATAGCCAAAGTCTGTATTAGAGAATGTTAGAATTTAGAAGTGAAATATCCCACAAAGGCCCTGAGTAAAAGATTTAATCCTCAACTCAAACACTGTTAGGAGGCAGTTAAACTTTAAGAGGTGGAGCCTGACTGGTGGTCTTGAACAGTGGGCCTCCACCCCTTTCTCTTTCTGCACTGCCCCTCCCCTGCACCTGTCTAGGAGGTGCACTGGACACCTCTACCTCATACCCCCACAAGTCTGCACCATCACAGGCCCACAGCAATAGGGCCGATGCTCATGGACAAAAAGCTCCAAAGCTGTGAGCCAAAACAAACTTTTCCCCTCTGTAAGCTGATTATTTCAGATAGTCCATTATGCTAACATAATGCTAACACAGAGAACAGCATCTGGAAAGAGATCGAAAGCTTAACATTTCCTCGAGGTTTCACAGCTAAAATGGGGAGCCTGATACAGCTCCTACCAGGGCAGTCAGTTCAGAAGATCAAGAGAACCCTTGAACCATGTGAGATAGGAATGAAAAGTCCTTGACAGGGCTTTTGTCACATCCAGTTATTTCAGCTGCGTTCCATCAGCCCTGCTTGTGCTATTAGAGAAATTGCTGATCAAGGAGCCATTGCTAAGCTTGCATAGTGCAAACAAACACTCATGTTGATAAGCCTACCATTAGCATTGAACATATTCTGCCTCCTGCATAACAATATTTGTTTCTTTCACCCTAGCCAACTTTAGACATCTCATTTCTAGAAGGTATTTAAGCACAAGTGAAATAAATACCAGTATCTGAAATATAGAAAACTATGCATTGGGAATAAACACTTTGACGCTAAAGAATGAGGTATTGAGAAAAGGAATTGATGAGTACCTGCCTTGGTCCACCTGGAGGAAGGGACCACACACCTCTCTGGTGATTTCTCTGGGTCACACAGGTCACCTGCCACCCACCCTCCTGTTCAAATAAGGCATGTGCCTTCTCACTTGAATTCATTCCACTCACACAAATTTCAGAATTAAGTTCTAAATAGTTAAGGATGGAATGATAAAGACTCCTTCTAAAAAGCACAATAAGAATATGACCTTGAGAAAAATTAATCTTAAATTTCTTAATATTATTAAATACCCAAAGTTGTGCTTTCTCTTTCTCCCTCCCCATCTCCACCCACTCTGATTTATGTTTGCATGTTCAGATCAGGACCTAAAATGTTCATGTACCACAGTAGGTCAACAATGGTTGACTGTGTCCCTCCAGTCTCTTTTAATCTCTTTTTCCCTCTCTGATTCTCATTTCATGTATTTATTGTGGAACCAGGCCGTTAATCTTATAAGTGCCTCACTATCTGTGTTTTACTGATCATAACTCTGTGTTGTCATGTAACATAGTCCTGTCCCTCTATATTTATATGTATTTATAATTAATTCATATTCATATTATTATAAATTTATGTTAATTCTTCTATTTCCTAATATACACATTCCTGGTATATATTTGCAATACCAGATATATTAACATAGAAATAGGGATCTATATATCATATATAGATATATAATACATAATCATATATAAAATAATACAATATATAATATATAACTATAGAAAATATATAGATCCCAATTTCTATATTATGTATAGATATATAATATATACCTATATATAATATATAGATACCTATATATTATATAATTGTATACATAATATGTAGGTGTACATTATGTGTATCTCTATACTACATAGAAATATATTAATTATATATTTCTAATATAGATCTAGAGTCTTGATCAGATTCATTTGATTATTTTAGGAAAGTTACCCTTTTTTAATATCCAGGGAAAGTATTTGGGATCCACATGCCATACTATCAGAAAATCATTTTGCTTATTTTTAATGTGTGCCCCACCCTAGAACTTTTCAGCAGACCATGAGAAGGACAGGCACATTCTGGCTGTCATGCTCACATCCCTTGCCCTGAGAAAGGATCATCTGTCCTAAGCTCTGAGCCAAACTCTAACTTCAGTATGACAGCTGACCAACCATATGCCAATCCCAAACTCTCAAACTTGGCACTAAAATTGGGTCATGGTTACAGACTCCCTTGTCTCACTGTATATTTTGCTCCAGTGAGGGGGTTCAATAAAGATCCTCTTGATCCATTAGATAAGTTCTCCTGAAAGAAATGCTCTTGACCCTGAACTTTGTTCACGAAGGATCCGTGACCCTAGCACTTGTGCCCTCATCCAGCTTTTGATCTGTTTTAAAGGGGACTGCAGGTCCTTGCAATTACACATCCAAGAGTAAACACCACCTATTCTCAACGAAAATTTTTTGGGGAATTGATATGAGCAAGATTCTGGAGTAGAATGATGGGGATACTTCCTCTCTCCACAGACACGCTGATTCATAGACGGATTTTCTTTGTGATAAGTCAGAAACTAATTGAAAGCCTCCTATACCCTAGGAGAATTGAAATCAAACTGATCGAAGCCAGTAGAGGGATTTGGGACACCCTCTCACCAGAGATGCTGCCCTCAGGGAGCTGCCATATGATCAGGAAAGGTGCCCTGGCCCACAGCTTCAGTGGGAGGAGTGGTAGGTGCATCCAGCACCTCAGCTTTTCAGGGAAGATCCCTGAAGGACTGGCTTCCATCTTGCCAGTCTTTGAGCTCTGATGGGTCTGGAAGTGATCCTCTGTCACTGACCCTTCCCTTTGCTTAGCACAAAGCAAGCAGACATAAAAGGGGCAAGGGAACCAGATCTCAGCTTCCCCCAGGGAAGGAAAAAGTTGATTCACACACTCATTTTGCCCCAACTTCTCTAGGGTTGTGCAACAACCAGGCTTTTTCTCACCAGTCCTGGAGCTGTAACAGGTCCAACACAGCCTAGGCACTGGGGGAAGAATCGAGGCCCTGCTTGGGTTAATGGAAGCCTTAAATCCCCTGAAATTGTAGCTCAGGTCAGAGCAAGAGGACAGGAACCTTAGCTGCCCTCTTCTCCCTGGAGAAGGAAAGACTTGGAAAAGACCCCAGAATCTCTGACTGGGCTGAGGGGTGAGCTAAGGCATCAAAATCAGAGGCAACAAAAACACACATGGAGTACCTCAAACTAAAAAGCTTTGCACAACAAAGGAAACAATTAACAGAGAGAAAAGGCAATCTAAAGAATGGAAGAAAGATTTATAAACCTTATGTCTGATAAGGAATTAATCTCCACACAAGAAACTCATATCTTCAGGGTAAAACAACCAATAGCCCATTTATTTTAAGTGGACTAAGGACTTGAATAAACAATTCTCCAAAGAAGATATGCATATGAACAACAGGTAAATGAAAAGTATTCAAAATACTAAGTCAGGGAGATGCCAATCAAAGCCACAATGAGATGTTATTTCACATCTGTCATGATGACTATTATCAAAAAGCAAGTCAGGTGTGGCAGCACATGCCTGTAATCCCAGCTACTCAAGAGGCTGATGCAAGAGGATCATAAGTTTGAGGCCAGCCTCAGCAATTTAGCAAGGTCCTGATTTAACAAGATTTTGTCTCAAAAAAAAAAAAAATTTAAAAAGGGCTGGGGATGTAGCTCAGTGATAAAGCACCTCTGGGCTAAATTCCCAATATCCACCCCCCAAAAAAAAGTCAGCAAGTGTTGATGTTGGGTAGTGGGAATGCAAAAATGGTGTAACTGCTATGAATAACAGTATGGAGTTTCCTCCTATTGGCAAAAATAGAACTACTATTTGATCCTCCTCCAGTTCCACCTCTATAATATTTCTCCAAAAGATGTGAAACCAGAATCTCAAAGAGATATTAGCAATACTATTCATCATAGTAAAGCTATGGGAGCAAACTAAAGGTCTATTGGCATATGAATGGATAAAGAAAATATGGTAACTACACTCATGAAATACTATTCAGTTTTGAAAAAGAAGGAAAGTGTGCAGTATGTGACAACATGAATGAATCTTAAGGACATTATGCTACATGAAATAAGTCAGTCACAGAAAGAAAAATATTGTACAATTCCTCCTACATGAGATATATTTTAAAAAGTGAAGCTCATGACTCAAAGACTGGAATGGTGATTGTAGGGCTGGAATGGGAGAGGGGACAATGGAGAGCTACTAATCAGTGGGCATGAAGTTTCAGCCAAGCAAGATGAATAAATGCTCAAGATGCTGTACAACACTTGAAAATCTGTTGAGGATAGATCTCAAGTTAGTGTCGTTAGCACAATAAAATGTAAAAGAAAATTTTAAATGTTTAAAAAAAACTTTTTGTGTTCAGTGACTTGCCATCTCCAACTAAGGCAATTCTCTGATAACCCCAACTTCCAGACACAGGTTTAACATAGACACAACCTTATAGGGTTATAGAATATCATGTAGGGGGTAAACCTAGAATCATAGTTGTTTCACAAAGATTATTTTATTTAATCCTTAAAACAGCATTATGAGTTAGTTAGCATCATCCTCAGATAACAGATGAAGAAACTGAGGCTTAGTAACTTACCCAAGGTCAAGAAAATCTCTTCCCACTGAACCACACTGTATTTAATCAATGTTCAAATTAGCAATGCTTATCGGAGGTAGGACAGTGATATGAAAACAACCAACCGTGCTTCAAAAATCTGCATAGGTCTTCCTATTAGCAACATTCATTCTGAAACAGTGTAGCAACATCTCTGAAACAAAGAAAGAAAAAAGGAACAGATCTGGGCCAGGAGATTGGCAGAGCGCCCTCGGGGATGATCTCCTCCTGCTGGAGATGGGAAATGCTGGTACTGCAGAAGCAAGACACAGCGCTTTGTTCTGCTTTTTGCTCCAAAGCCCTGAGCTTGTTTCTTGCTAAGCTGTTTATCCTTTCTCTCTCCACTCTCTCACTTGGTGTCAGAGTGCTTTTATGTAAACGTCTTTCTTCTTTCTAATCGGCACAATTTTTCTTAATATCTGAGTGCACGTGGTGGTAGGATTTAGTTAAAAACCCAGGTTTTCTATATCAAATTGGAAACTAGTCTCATTCACTTATGTCTGCGATCCTTCCTGCCAGGCAGCAAGACTGAAGAACGGGTTGATTCTAACATTCAGGCCCCAGGTGTCTTTTGCCTTGTTTAAACCTGGAGAAGTGGGAGAACCATGAGTCAGTGTCTGTCATTTTGTGTCCTTTTAAGATGACTGGAACCATGAACAAAGCTTTTGCAGATTCTCCAGGGAAGGACCCGGTCCACATACATAATATTTGATTTTGTTATAAACATCTTTTCCAATCCCATCTTTGCCAAATCAATCAGTTTTTTCTATCCATCCATTTATGTGACTACTCACTTATTCATTTATCCTTTCAGTTTGACACCGCTATTGAAATACTCCCTACATTTCCATCCTGTCCTTTCCCTTCTTCTTTATTTTTTCTTGTTTCATTCAAACTTCTGAATTCCCTTCAAAAACCATTACCATCACCTCCAGTGCCTCAAAAACCTTTATCTTCCCCTCCAGTGCCTTGCCTGTAGTCTGCTCTCACTATCTATTTGTTAGTTGATAAATGTTTAGAGAACAAGAAGCCAACCATCATGGGAGAAAGACTAGAATGGGTTCAGGAGGTGAAGCAAACAGAGGATTACCTAATCTTATCAAATGTGAAGGAACACACCCTAGGAAGAGTGGTATATAACTTAAGCCATATGAAACATGAGAGATGGAAAGAGGAAATTCATCTCTTTATAAGATAAACAGTTTCCCAGAGGCTAAGTTGACGGTGGTGATTCTATATTCTGAATAGATTTATACCTTAAATGTTAGAAGTTGGCAACATGCAATAATCTCTTGATAAATGCCAACAGATATGTTTTTATTAAACCTATTTGAACCATAGTATAACCAGGATTCCCTGGAGAGTATATACAGGTTTTAGAAGGAGATAGTCCTAAACTCAAGTCTAAACTCTGACACTTTCTACTTGTGTGAACTTAGGCAAGTTATTAACCTCTCTAAACCTGTGCTTTCTCATTTCACAATTCGTGATAATGCTCTCCTCTATAGAGCTTTGAAACTCAAATGAGATACATGCTAAAAATTTTAACCCTGTCCCTATCATATAGAAAATGCTCCTGTGTAATATTTATACATAGTACCATTAGATGGATTCAATACTTCTGATCAGCATTCTGTTCTGTTTTTGTTCTTTGTTTTCATACATTTATATTTTCCCTTTTTAAGTAGGAAGATAATATTAAATACATAATATTCAAATACATACTAGTGTCAGTCTTTAAGGACATAATTTAACTAATATTTTCCACCTTTAAAAGAAATCCAAAACTACTTACTATATTAGTAATGAATTTTTAAGCTAACATGAGATGCTTTTTATAAAGTCCCTCAGCTTCATTTAGTCAATCAGTCACTCTCCCCCACTGGATTTACTACATAATGGGCCATAACCCTATGCAAATTAATTTTGTATATTCTAACAATAAAACCTTACAGCATAGGTTTTGAACTGAAAGTAAAATAATATGAATCACATAAGATTATGGGGGGAATAAGCTAATCATGAGAAAATTTTTAAAAGTAATCCAGAATCAACTACGGTAGGTAACCTGTTCCTTAATTCAAGGTAAGATTTGGTAAAACCCCATGTCATGGAAGTGGGAACTCCA
The DNA here is from genome assembly GCA_020662805.1 of Glaucomys volans. Lineage (NCBI taxonomy): Eukaryota > Metazoa > Chordata > Mammalia > Rodentia > Sciuridae > Glaucomys > Glaucomys volans. The sequence goes on from JAJEJO010049716.1 coordinate 435,156, forward strand.
AAACTCTCTCTTCATGATTCCTGCATATGGTCTGGGAACCTAGGTCCTCATGGCCACTCAGGTCTCCAGTTGTCTCCTTCTCAAGAGTGATTCAATTTATAAATAATGCCGCCATGACACTCATTATTGTTACCATCTTCCAACATGGTATCAAATCAATCTAGAAACTTGGCCTCTTTTTTTGATTTCAACAAACCCCTTAGAAATAGCATTTTTGTATAGAACTGACTTTACTGAAGGTTGAGAGGGGCAAGAAAGGAAGTATTTAAGCATTAATCACAGTGAAAGAGAGAAAGGGAAAGAAAGAGGAGAATGGGGAAGGCAGGGGAGGAAATAATTCTGAGAAATCTTCCTCATGTAGTGTGCTGACTATCAGTGCAGATTGTCCACCCTTTGATGTTCTTGTTCATGACCCAGACTAGCCAACTTAACACCTCTCTTTCCTCCCCCTCTCTTTCCCCATGCTCTCTTGAAATATTCTTAAAATTCAACAACTTTTCTATTTATTAAGAGCATTTCAATTCTCTCTGGCTGTGATTTCTATATTTAGTGCCCAGTCAACTTTATGCGGGGTGAACCCCAAATTGATCATGTGTCAAACATAACAAATGACCAGCATATCCACTTGACAATACACACACACACACACACACACACACACAGAAGAGAAATTTTATGTTTCTCTAACCAGAATCTTCTCTTCCAAAAATTTCTGATTTTAACCAGTGATTTCTTCTTGTTAGGTAACTATGAAAAATAAAGTGATAAGTAGGCCAAATAAATTCAGGAATAGTGTATATTGTAATGAAGGAATGATTCTTCAAATGTTAAAAGAGTAACCAGAGAGAATATTCAATGGGATCCTTCATTGAGACCAACATGGAGAAATATGAATGCCTTCTCCCAATTTGATATGTCAATCGAGACATGATCATTTTCTTTGTCTTAGATAAATTTGCCTTCAGCTTCCACATATATCAGTACATAGTCATACAACCTGGAACAAAAAACAGCTCAGAATCTCTGTTAAAATAGAAATCAGTTTCAGCTATGTTATGGGGCACTTGTGAAGAACAGATGAGAGAATAAATGTGTATGAGTTTTACAAACTATGTGTGTTTGTCAGCTTTTTGTTGCTGTGACCAAAATACCTGACAAGAACCAAATAGAGGAGGAAAGATTTATTTTGGCTCCTGGTTTCACTTTGTGATTGGCCAGCTTATCAGTGGATTAATCCACCAAGGTGCTCAGACCCTCATGATCCAACAATTGCCTAGAAGTCCCACCTCTCAACCTTACTATACTGGGGACCATGTTTTCAACAAGAGGCTGTTAAAGACATTCCAGATCCAAATTGTAACACTGGAAGACAAATTTTTAAGCCCTTTAAAAAAATTTTTTAAAATATGGAGATCCATGAAAAGGACACAGATTTCTTAAAAAGAGCAGAATGATCAACTCTAAAGTTTGTGCCACATATATGGTATCATACTAGTTTTTGCAACAACATTTTAGTATTTATGAATAACCATGATTAGTACATGGTATAGAAACTAGAATGTAAAGTAAATACCTAAATAGACCCTGAGAGTCTCACTTGCATTAGACAAACAGGAAACCAACTGCACATTTACATCAAGGTATGTTATTTTCAATCCTCCTAGAACATCCATCCTATTGTGATAGCACATTCTTTTCCAATATGCAGAGTTCCATGGGAGGGTAAGTTAAAGATGGACAACTGTAAGCTGGGTGTTGTGGCGCACACTTGTAATCCCAGCAACTTGGGAAGCTGAGGCAGGAGGATCAAAAGTTTGAGGCCAGTCTTAATAGCTTACTGGGACCCTGTCTCAAAATAAAAAATTTAAAAGACTTGGGAATATAGCTCAGTGATGCAGTACCCCTGGGTTCAATCCCCAGTGTGTAAATAAATAAATAAGGACAATTATGCAGTAACCATGGGGCCAAAAAGAAAAATCAATTGTATGATTCTTGCTTTGATTGTTACCATAGTAACCCATGGTAGCCCAAAATACCTGTTTCTCACAATAGGAACGTACATGCTTTTGTTATCAAGGGCTCAGGTTTGTTTCCAAGATGAGGGGTTTTTATTGGTTTTGTTTGTTGCTGTTTACCTCGGAGATGGTTTTCGTGGGTAGAGCACTATTTCTCTGATCTTCTCTTCCCATATTAACCAAGGTGACCAGCCCTTTCTCTTCCAAAATATGCAAATACCTTCAGTCAAGGCTCCCTAGACCAAGGGTCACTCAATCTTAGTAAACTGATTCCACAGATTTCAGAAGGAATCAACTGTACTACAATCTCAAGTTACTATTTCACTCCCAGTTCTACATATTCCTTATTCCTAATCATTTGAGAGGCACCTCACTTTACTATGCCCTTTCCCTCTTACCAATGAATAAATATGTTCAAAGAAGGAAATGTCAGCTTTCCAATCACACCACCATCGACTTCCTCCCCAGGGTGGATATTCACCTACACTTGTCTTTTGAGAAACCTGAGGGACCTCCCTCAGGCACTGAACAGCAACCTAAGAATAGTCTTTCTGAAAAACATCAGAAAGTTCCTGAGTAATAGCAGGATATAAATCATAAAGATCTCTAGAGTATGGTCTCTAGAGGTTAAAAATAAAGTTCCAAGAAGTAGTGATAAAGGGACCAAGCTAAGGTTTTTGAATTTCCCTCATGTTCTCCTTGTTTTGCTCAAGACATTTCAAAATGGCAAAACTTTTAATGAGCACAGTAAAAGTAGGCACACACCAGCCAATGTACATTTCTGAGTGCCACTGTACGTCAGATCTCATAGCAGGTGAGCAATATTAAGTTCATGGCTCTCAAGGAATGTACATCCAGGGTAGGAGACAGGAAATAAGCCAACAACTATAATAGAGGATGAAAATACTTTTGAAAAACAAAAATTAGAGATGACCCCTTTTTTCCTATCCTGCTGCCTTGGGAGGGTCCTAATGCCCCTGCACAGCGGCAAGGGGTATGGAATGGGATCAGACAATGGATTCCATTCTTTCCCTATTCTTGGGCTTTCTCCCATCCAGTATGGTGCCAGCTAGAACAGCAAAAGCAACACCAATTCACAAACATTTAATTTATTTACTCTGGTTATAACAACATTAGCAGAAAAGACCAAAGATCTTCAATATTTGTAAAATTTCCCAGTGCACATGCTTCATTTAGCCACTTTCTTAACACCTAAGAACATCCCCCTCTGACTCATCCTTTGAATGCTGCACAAAACCCTCCAAAACTACTTCCCCTAATTGCATAGAGAGAGTTAGAGCACTGCTTTCCCAGCCTCTTATTAGAATTATTTGCATTTGGCTTTTCTGAAACATTGAGAAGGAGCCAGAACAATTAGGAGAGAAACATACACATTTCAGACTCCTTTAGAGTCTCTGCTTCCTTAGATTGAACACAGTGCTGCCCTTGGCTCATCTGATGCATATGGTCACAAAAATGTAAGCACACCACACTTACCCTGATTTATCTTTGTTTCTCAAATGACCACATCAAGACATAACATATTGTATTTGACATCAAATAAAATACATTTTTCTCCTCTTGTGTAGTGGATTTTTTTTTTTTGTATCAATTCTAACCAATGTAAGGGACTATGGGGAATAAAGGAGAAACATCCACCCCAGTGCAGGAAGATTTCCCAAAGAGAAGATAGCCAAGATGAATGTAGAAAGATGTAGCTAATTAGGGAGGAAGACAAAGGAACATCCACATGAAGAGGTAGCAATAGGACAAGAGAAAATGCGATTCCTTCAGGGAAACCTGCATTCTGTAAAAACGGAGCATCTGAGACATGTGAGAGAACATCAGAAGGAGAGTGTATAAACAGACCTAGAACCAGTTGATGAAGAGAACTTTAGACACTTGATCTACCTATTTATTACTCCAAAGGCATTGACCATGTATTTCTTACCCATTGCTCAGAATACTAGAACAAAGCACAGCACATTGCAGGCACAATATTTAATGAATATGTCCATGAATGAATGAATGACTACAGTCTGTCCTTTTTATATAGTGCTTACACGTAGCATTCCCAGTATAGCAGTTCTCTCAAGGGAAAAGTTGGAAGCTGCCAATGCTTTTACATATTTGGATAAACACGACAGTTTGAATGTTCAGAATGCTTCTCCTCTGGCTGGATATGTAGCTAGAACAGAAGTCCACTACTGTGGCTGAATACTGAAATCACGTGGGGAGCTTTGAAAATTCTCAAAGCCCCAATCCCAATTAAATCAGAATTTCTAGGGGTGAGATCCACCAGTAGCATTTTTTTTAATTCTCCAGGTGGTTCCTGTGGGTAGCTACAGCTGAAGTCTCCTGAGTTTGTGCATCAATATGAGTCAAGATTGACAATGGGGGATTTTCATCTTTGGTACTCCTAGGAGTCACCCGGAGAGCTTTTATCCATAAACCATACGCTTGTTTGCAATTAGTGACTCAATAGGAGTGGGAAGGATCCCCACCATGTTGTCTTTGGAAAAAGCTCACCATGAGAATCTGCTGGAGGTTTGAACACCCCATCTTCAGAAAAGCAATAGCAAGTTTTGGCAAATATTCAAGGTCGCCTAAAGTCAAGAAAAGAAAGTACTCTCTCCCTCTCCCATTATGAGCCATGAAATGGTCATTGCCAGAGACTCTGCAAGAATGAAGATAGAAGGTTCCAAAAGACAAATAATGAAAGGCGTCTCTTCCTTTGGAGAAGTGAGTGAGCTTATCTACCTGGGCATGGGACTTGTTTCCTGGAAATGCAACAAGAGACAGAGTTGCCTATTGGGCTTCCTTTGTAGGCCTGATACTTGATCACCAACTTGACTTATCTACACCTGCACACAGCAGGCAGCAGTGAGAAGTCCTCGCAGCAGTGAGATGTGGGCTCCTGACCTGTATTACTCACATGGCCTGTCCCCTGTTCCTCCACTGCTGCCTGCGAGTATTGTTCTTTCTTTAATTAAATTCCCTGGGTGAAAGGATTGGCCCCATCAGAACAAATTCTGGAATGTTCTGCAGAAGTAAGCAGATTAAAGAGAAGAAAAAAAAAAAATAGGGTCAGCCAATTTTTTGTTAAGGGAGTAGGAAGCAGGACCTATCATGTATTTCATTTTAAAAAAACATGAATCAAGGGTGTTTAAATAAATAAATAAATACATAGATACATAAATAAAATCATCATTTACATTGTCTTCTTTACAAGGGAGAAGACTTTTACATTTATTCCAAAACCTTTGAAGAGAGAATCAATGAGCTTCATTGCCTCACAGAGACAAGAGTTTCTCAGACTGTCAGAAAAAGAAAATTTGGCATTCATTAGTATTAAGTTGAGCATTTTCTCTTATCAAAGTCAGTATGCATTCTCTTGTCTTTATAATACTTCACTTATTAGCTTGTCTACTTACTGTTATTAACTTAATGGAAGTGCATGCAGACCTAAAAATTAGTTTATTTTTATACAGTTTGTTCTCAGTTGTTCTCTTTCCTCATAGAAAATGAATTTGAGGTTGAGCTGTTCTTATTATTCATGCTTATTATTAATGAGGCCTACCTTTCACATATATATACACAGCACCATTAAATCAAGCTGCTTTGTGGCTTTTAAGACACATAGCCTCAGGCACAGGACCTGTGAGCCTGTCCACCTTCAAATGATTCATGATTCAGTGATGACTGTCACTTGCTCACATTTTCTCAAAAGAAAGAACTATGTCTTGCTGACTTCCCTAATATGCACTTTTATCTACTTCACGGCCTTTCTGTTTCTAATGTCAGTTATTAGTTTCTGCCATATTTAAAAAGGGTATCTTCAAAGAGGGGCAGGAGCCTCTTCAACTCTGAGAACTCCAGAGAAAGTGGCTGTAGCTGTCATGCTACGGCAATGCAAAGGGATGAAGAGAGAAACAGGGAAAAGAAAAAGCAGAAACAATGGGGAACATCCTTTTCAGTCCAGAGGTGGAGCTTGTGAAGCTTCAACTGTGTTACCACCAATCCCATATTGGAAGAACTAATCTTTTTTTTTTTTTTTAACTAATCTGTCTTATAGAGCTATAGGAAAGAAGGATAGTGCTGAGATCTTACCAGACCTACTTCCTGTTGTTTAACCTTTCTCAAAGGCTATTTATATCACCCCATTATATATATATATATATATACATATATATATATATCACCCCATTATATATATATGATATATATATAATATATATAATACCCCATTATATATATTTTATATATGTTATATATATGGGTTGTTTTGGTACCAGGGATTGAACCCAGGGGTGCTTACCCACAGACCCACATCCCTAGACCTTTTTAATATATTTTATTTAGAGATCAGTTCTCACTAAGTTGCTTAGAGTCTCACTAAGTTGCTGAGGCTGGCTTTTGAACTCGCAATCCTCCTGCCTAAGCCTCCTGAGCTGTTAGGACTATGGATGTGTACCACTGTGCCCAGCAATTATTTTATGTTATTAGCAGCTTAGCAAAAACCTTTGTGTCTTAGTTCAGTGACTTGTGTTTTAGACTTACTTAGTCTTCAGTGACTTCTGTCCCCTGTCAACAAGACAAGGCTTAAATGCAGATGATTTGCTGAGAGACGCAATTGTTGAACAGTAAAACAAAGAAAACTGGGAAGCAAATTGAAGACAATATGTTATCCGGCCAGCTACCCTTTCATGTCCACAAAGAGACACAGCTGGTCACTCAGCTGTGCTAACACCTGAAAGTGAGCTGTGCAGAAAATGGCCTTAGGACTGTTCACCAAAAGGGAAGAGGGAGAGGAATTTAGCTCCCCTGCCCATCTCTGACCCTCCATTTGGCCAAAGTTTACCCACAGAATCTAAATCACTCTGCTCTCCCACTTTACAATAATTAGCCCTTTTTGGCAACGGTTGGGAAAGCCAGGTTTTGTGCCCAATGGCGGGACGTTTGTTCTGAGTCCAGTGGAAAAGAATAGATCTGGAGTCCATGAATCTGCCTGAGTTCACACCATGGTGTGTGTCACAACTCCATTGCAGAAACTATGGTGATGTTGGCAACAGGGGCTTCCCACCATTCAGAAGCTAATGGCTCAGAAATACTCAACTTTGGGAAAATCTAAGGTGCTACTTAAAATATATTCAGTCCAGTTTTTATCTTGGCCTGGATTTTCTGGAAAAGTGGAGCCTAAGCCAGAGCCCACATACAAGCACTTTGGGATGTGATTCTAGGCAGGAGAAATGGAGAACTAGTGAGAGTGGAACAGAAAGGGAGAGAACATCCATGAACATGTGCAGACATGACTTGGTCACCACACCTGGACTTCCATCCTGCTGGGAATTTCTGAGAAGCCCTGTAGAATGTGCTTCAGAATCAAACATCTGAGGAGCAGAGGAGGGGACAATTATTCCCCTGGCTCCCATGCTCCATTGGTCCAGAGTCAGCATCCTCACACTTCCAGACTTTCCACCTCCAAATAATAGATTCCTATGAGCTTCCCAAGCAAGAGTCTGAAAACTCTGTGGAGGGGAGGTTATATCAGCACAAAGCTGATCACCCCGGGAACAGTGGAGTAAAACGGTAAGGCCAAGAGGATGTAACAAAAGTACAAAGGGTGTCTGCCACACCTGTCAACAGCTTTTCTCTTATTTATTTGTTTATTTATTTATTCATTTATTTATTTTTGGTACCAGGGATTGAACCACTGAGCCACATCCCCAGTCCCACTTTTTTTTTTTTTCTTTTTTTAGAGGCAGGTTTTCACTGAGTTGCTTTGCACATCACTAAGTTTCTGAGGCTGGATTTGAACTTTAAACCGGCAATTTTTTTTGTTATATTCAAAATATAGCCCTATAAATAATTTGCATTTTAACAGGAACTATACCATAAAAAGTGTAGGTATGTAAATCAGTTTTGTATTAAGATAGTTAAACAGGAAATTAAAGTGGCAGAAAATTTTCTTTCAAAGTATAAGGAAGGAAAAAATATCTTGCTTTTACCATTCTACACTAAATGCCAGGCATTTTGGAATATTTTCTCTTCCCATCAACTCTACAAAAAAAGCATTATAATCCAGATGTGACTTGGTGTCTTTGCACCTCAGAGTTCCCAGTTTCATGGTCTTGAAGCCCCTCATCTATAATAGATGCAATCAAGTAGACTCCCCCAAACCTTGTGGCTTCCAATTTTACCTCTTCAGGGTCTCCTCTGACTCAGCTCCTGAGTGATACCTCAGTAAGATTTCATCTATAAAGCAGACAGAACTCAGCACCTTAGCATTTACACACACACACACACACACACACACACACACACACACACAAAATCCAATTATACTTATGACTTCAAGAGTTTTGCTTGTGTTGTTGAAGCTTGAGGAATCAAGGGAATAAATCACATGCATCACCATTCAGGCTTCTGCCTCCTCCCCAAACCCCCTCAGTTTACATTAATTGGCCCCTTTTGACAGATCATTCTCTGCTCCCTTCCAAAAAGACTTGGCCCTGTTCCTTGCTTTGGCCATTAGAATACGGGTGGAAGTGATGTGTGCCAGTTTGAGCTAGGCATCAAGAAGCCTGTGCATTTTTGCTTGCTCTTCCTCACCTCTGCTATCTTTGGCAGGTGGGGGGGGGGGACCTTGAAAACCCTAAAGTATGCCTTGACAGTGCATTTAATCAAGGAGGATGAATGAAAAAGTGCAGAGCCTCCCTGTCCAACCCAAGACTTGTGGTGAGAGTAGATCCAATCATCACAGGCTAAAGCAAAGGTGCTTAGCTGAACCCAGCTGAGAGCAGCCAAACCAGTCAATCTATAACACATGAATAATGATAATAAATGATTGGGTTTTTTTAAACAACTGAGTTGTGTTGTTAGTTTTTCACTTAATAGCCAGCCAATGTAACATTATATAGGCATCTCAATTAATTTCAACTTGCCTGAGATTAAACTCCTTTTCTACCATCTATCATAAGCATGTTCCTCTGTCCTTTGTGTCTTTTGTTGGTTGGTGGTCTTACCACTCATCACTCAGCCAGACAACAGGATAACAGGTAACTTTTACTAGCAAAGAAGCTACCACAGGGTGTTAATGTAGACCAGGCTGAGAACTTGAAATTGACAATGTGTTGACTCCAATATCCAGGAGATGATTTTAAGAAGACACTTGGATTTCTAAGAGGCTAAAATCTGTAGGAAAAATCAGGCATGAATGTTAATAGGTGGTTCATTAGGGTATAGCTGATGATTAAAGCAATAAGAGATTATATGAAGTATATGCAGTGGTAAGAGAGACAGGCCAAAGACAGATCATTAAGAACAACCAACATTTAAAGGGCAGAGGATAAGATTCCTCTAAGGAAACTGGAAAAGATTGTGTTGGAGGAGGCGAAGGAAGGTTTCTTATTAGAGATGCCAAGTGAACAGAAACTTTCAAGGATGTATTTACATTTAATACTGCTAATATTTATTAAATGTTTACTAGGAGTTAAACATTATTCTAAAATCTTTTACATGAATTATTTGACTTGATCCTCATTAGTATAAATGAAATATATAACAGCATTTCACTGCCATTTCACTAATACAGAAATTGAGGTGGATAGAATATAAGTAATCTATGCAAATTCACACAGCAATTGAGGCACTCTGTTGACTCTGGTACCCAAAATCTGAACCTCTATATCAGACTGTAAGAGTGCCAAATGAAAATTTTCAGGTGCATATTCACAAATAAGGGTAGAAAAACAGGGTCTGCCGACTTATTGAATTTGCCTAAAGTTTATGCACCTTCCCTGATCTGTTGAACTCCAGGGGTCTTCTACCCAGCACACTGTAGTCAATGTGAAGAATGCAGTAGGATTTTTCCACACCCTTCCTTCACCCAAAGCCCTTCCCCAAAAGTGAGGGCTTAGCTCCAAGGCTCAAGCTAGCAACATTGCTTTTTGTCTATCACTTAGTGAATGACAGCTTACGAAATCAATAAAAGAGTAAAATATGTGGATCATCTACTACTTTCTTTTCTGATTGATGTGAATTTCAAACAAGACTTGACAAATAGAAATCAACATCTGGTAGATATCAGTGAAGCTGCTGTTGCTTTGGAGAGGCTATGCTTCTTGGAGTCAATAACAAATTGAACAAGACATTGTCCAACAAACCTAGCTCAATTTTATTCTTTATAGATATAGCAGATTCATGAATTTGATCTACATGATATTAGATCTTAAAAAAAGACTTTAACAGATTCATGAATTTTATCTACATGATATTAGATCTTATGAAGTATTAGTTAGAAAGAAATGAAATTGTATTCTATGCCATAATTAAAACTATGCAAATAGCAAATAATGGATAGATACTACGAAAAATAAAAATCAATTGTTGAAGAGCCTTCTTCATTTACAAAATTGCCATTATTTTTTCATTCTCATATATATTATGATGCTTATTTGATAGATTATTCCTCTTTTTCTGAATGGTCTCCTCCATGACCCTTTTTTCCCTTTGAACTGAAAAAAAGTCTAAAGACAAGAAATACTGTGATTTATGGATATCACATAAAGAGATTTTTGGACTAAAATATTCTTTTTCTATTGGTTCTTTTTAATTATACATGACTGTAGGACCCATTTTGATATAATTATACAGCAGGGAATATATCTTTTTTTCACAATATTGATTCACACAATTCATATAATCTTACATATATATAGGATAATACTGTCTCAGTCTACTATCTTTCCTTTCCCCACCCCCTCCCATCCCATTTTCCTCTATACCATCCATACTTCCTCTATTTTTTTCTTATCCCTCCCATAACACCACCCCGCCCCCCATTATGTATCAGCATCCACTGATCAGAGAAAACATTCGGCCTTTGGTTTTTTGGGTTTGGCTGATTTTACTTAGCATGATATTCTCCAACTCCACCCATTTATCAGCAAATGCCATAGTTTTATTCCTCTTTATGGCTGAGTAATATTCCATTGTGTATATATACCACAGTTTCTTTATCCATTCTTCAATTGAAGGGCACCTAGGTTGGTTCCATAATTTTAATGACCATTTCTAAGCAGAAAAAAAATCTATTAATTAAGTGAACTGGACCAAAGAAATCCACTGCTAAGCCTCCATCCCCCATTTTAGCTTGGATCTCAAGTACACACAGAAAAAAGCACACTTACACACCAATCCAATTATCCACCCAGCCTTTTAGGTTTTAAAATAAGCCTTTCAGGGGAATTCAAGATGGTGGGTTAGAGCAAAGCATGGTGGTACATGCCTGTAATCTCAACAACTTGGGATGTTGAAGCAGGAGGATTGCTAGTTGAAGGTCAGCCTCAGCAAATTAGAAAGACCCTCAGCAACTTAGTGAGATCTCATCTCAAAATAAAAAAGGATTACTGGGGATATAGCTAAGTAATAAAGCATCCCTGGATTCAATCCTTAGTGCCAAAAAAAGAAAAATGGTGGGTTAGAAGAAGAGAGGAAGACAACATTTCTGATTACTCCGAGGCTTAGAATTCAAGCAGTAGAAGTAATGCTTCTCAGAGAGGTGGGTGAAAGAAGGAATTCACTGAAATTCAGTATCAGACAGTTAGAGTCTCTTGGAGACTCAGAAATTCAGGTGCATTGAGCAAAGAACAAGAAAGAATACACTGGAGCCAGACAAGGATAGCAAAAGCAATTCTAAGCAAAAAGACAATGCTGGAGGCATCACAATTCTTGACTTCAAATTATACTGCAGAGCGATAGTGTAATTCATAAAACCACACACATTGACCAATGGAACAGAATAGAAGACACAGAGACAGATCCACACACATACAATCATTTTATCCCTGAAAAAGATGAAAAACATACATTAAAGAAAAGACAACCTTTTTAACGAGTGTTGCTGGGAAAACCAGTTATCCATATGTTGAAGAATGAAACTAGATTCTTATCTCTTACCATTCACAAAAGTCAACTCAAATTGGATCAAAGACCTAGGAATCGGACCAGAAGCTATGCAACTTCTAAAAGAAAATGTAGAGTCAACACTCCAGCATATAGATACAGGCAACAATTTTCCTAAATACAATTCCTGAAGCTCAGGAAATAATATCAAGAATTAATAAATGGGATGGCATCAAATTTAAAAATCTTCTGCACAGCAAAAGAAACAATTAAGAATGTGAAGAGAGAACCCACAGAATGGAAGAAAATATTTGCTAGCTGCTCTTCTCACAGAAGATATCTCTATATATCATAATAAAGAACTTAAAAAAATAAATAACAATTAATAAATAGACATATGAACTAAAAAGACATTTCACAAAAGAAGACATACAAATGATCAACAAGTATATGAAAAAATGTTCAACATCATTAGCAATTAGGGATATACAAATCAAAACTACACTGAGATTTCATCTCACCTGGTTACATTGGCAGTCATCAAAAATATAATCAATACTAAGTGCTGGAGGGGATAGAGAGAAAAAGGAACACTTTTAGACTGTAGGTGGGTGTGTAAATTAATACAGCTACAATGGAAATCAGTATGGAGTTTCCTCAAAAGACTAGGAATAGAGTCATCATATGACCTACCTACACAACTCCTTGGTATTTATACTAAATAAACAATTAAAGTCATCATACTACAGTGATAGCATACCAATGTTTATAGCATTACAATTCACAATAGCCAAACTATGGAACCTGCCTAGTGTCCATCACTGGGTGAATGGATAAGGAAAATGTGATGCATTTATTTATACACACACACACACACACACACACACACAAAATAAAACTTTATTTAGCCATAAAGAAGAATGAAATTACATCATCTGCAGGAAAATGGATAAAACTTGAGAACATTATGTTAAGTGAAATAAGCCAAACTCAGAAAAGCTGAGTTTCCTATGTTTTCTCGTATATGTGGAAGCTAGAGAAGAAAAAGGAAAAGAAAGGAGGGGGTGGGAGTCTCATGAAAATCAAAGGGAGACTAGTAAAGGAAGGGGATCAGAGGGAGGGAGAAGAGGAAAAGGGTAATTGTACTGGTCAACCTATATTGTCAAATTGTGTGTGTGTACAAATATGCAATGACAAATCCCACCATAAATTACCACTATTATGTTTAATTATAATGCACCAATAAAAATATGGAAAAAATTTTAAGATAAAAATAAGCCATTCAACCCAAATGTAAAAGCTTCTTATAGATTTCTTTCTGCATCATGTTTGGGAGAAATGCATATATAACTCCAATCCTAAAAGGCACAGGACACCCTTTGATGACAAGGCTGTGACTTCAAGCACAGCATGAAGAGGGCATTCTTTAACTCATGAGATCCCTGTTCTAGGAAGATTGTTTTCAGTGGGTGTGGATACCAATTTTACACATTCCCTTCAGACATTTGGTGAAAAAGAATGTAATACAGTGTTCTATACTCTTGATTCATAGCTTTGAACATGAATTACACCGTATTAAAATTTATTGTACCTGTTTTCACTCCAACCACAAAACTAAAAGCAATTTGAGAAAAGAAACCTCTGGTGTTCATCACTATACCCAGCATGCCTAGAGAAATACCTAGCATTACGGACAGATATTGTTAAATAGATATGTATAATTGCAGACAGAAATTGTAGGTTGCTAAGGCTCCACCCAGTGAATGGTGAATAAATGCCAATATTTACAAAAGTCAAAAAATATAACATTCCAACCTTTTATATGCCATTTTCTTTCATCCCCATCACAAGTCCATGAGGTTGGTACTACTATTTCCCTGATATTGCTGATAAGGAATATTCAGAGAAGTAAAAATCTAGTTCAATGCCCCATGAATAAAAAATGGGAAGGTCTGGATTCAAACTCAAGCATTTTGACTTCCTTCTTAACCAGTATCTTAAGCTGTCTATCTTCAAAGTAAAGAGGACAGAATTCTCTAGAGACAATATACAATTTTGTCCTTCTCCCATATCTGAAGGAAATTGGGTAAAGCACAATGAGAATCTAGAGTTACTATCAGTCCTGGACTATATCTTTATGTTCCCTGGACTTTTCACATTTTTTATTTCTTGAAAATAAAGAAGAAAGTCCCTCCCTGCCACATCTTCTGTCCTGATTATTCCCTATGTCAATTAATTCCACCATCATTCATCCAATTATTCCAGCCCAATAATTGTGGTGCATCCTTACTTTCGATTCCTCCCTTATCTTGTATATCCAATTAGACCATTCTCTAGAGTCAAAGAGAAATCTCTGAAAACTTCCTGCTCCTCTCACCCTAACCAAATCAGCTCCAGCCCAAGTCAATGTTTTATCTTAACCAGATGGGTATCATATTCTCCTATCTGGCCCTCCATTTCTGCTTATACCTCTCTCCTATTCCTTTCCTATGCAGAGGACAAGATTGCTTTTTTAAAAAAAATGTCAACCTGAGCACATTGCTTCTCTGGATGAAATTTTTAGTTGCTTCCCATAACACATGGAGCAAAATTCCAACTCTTTAAGATGGTTTGCATTCTTCTCACACCCCCCTCCCTCCCAACCCAATTATATATCATCATCCACTTATCAAGGAAAACATTCGGTCTTTGGTTTTTTGGAACTGGCTTATTTTACTTAGCATGATATTCTCCAATTCCATCCATTTATATGCAAATACCATTATATTATTCTTCTTTATGGCTGAATAATATTCCATTGTGTATACATACCACAATTTCTTTATCCATTCATCCATGCTCTGTTGAAGGGCATCTAGGTTGGTTCCACAGTGTAGCTATTGTGAATTGAGCTGCTATAAACATTGATGTGGCTGCATTACTGTAGTATGCTAATTTTATGTCCTTTGGGTATAAACCGAGGAGTGGGATAGCTAGGTCAAAAGGTGGGTCTATTACAAGTTTTCTGAAAGAAAAATGGAGGAACTTTAGATTATGTAGAGGGAAATGAGAGGAAGGAAGGGGTGGGGTATGAAAAATGGTGGAATGCGACAGACATCATTACCCTATGTACATGTATGACTACATAAATGGTATGAATCTACATCATGCACAACCATAGAAATGAAAAGTTGTATCCCATTTGTGTACAATGAATCAAAATGCAGTCTGTAAAACAAAAAAATCATTAAAAAAAAAAAAAATTTAAAAAAAGATGGCTTGCAAAACCCAGCACAATCTGGGCCAAGCTCATCTTCAGCTGTATTTTCTACTCCTTTCCCCTTCAGTGGTCACACCCTAGTTAGTTTCTCCTAAAGTCGTCATCTTCACACATGCCATCTCCTCTTCTTCACTCATCTTCCCTTCTCCCACCAGCATTCCTTGTACCACTCTTATCCACTGAATAATGCCTTGTGCAACGTCTATCCTCATGAGGAGATTGCACAGGGCCATCTTAACCCTTTGTGCCAGGGCCTATTCAGTGCTTGATAAAGGCATGAGTGAAGAGGAGTGACATCATCAGAACTGAGTGGGAGCCCTCTGACATCAGATGGGAGGCTGTCTTGTAGAAGCCAGAGACCAAATTCAGGAGGCTACTTCTAAAGTAGATGAATGCCAGGCCTGAATTAGACAAAGAGGTAAAAGAGATGGATCTAGCAAGAACTACTGATGTCCACATCCATATCCTGGAACGAAGATGCAAACCTACCATATAAAGTCTACATGAAGACATGAGATGGGACAACAAGTACTGCCCCACACCTGGACTGCTCAGAAGGAACTGGTTACTCGAACAGCTCTTGAGATCCTATAGCGTTCACCATTTGCCCTGCGAAAGAGGCCCCATAGTGCCCCTGTATTTGAGGCATTTACAAACCCATCCCATTTACAACAACTGCTTCTAAAACCTTTTCATAGCTTTAGAAAACAACCTGGAGAGGTTTCCAAAGGCTTGAGAGAGAAACTGCTTACATGTCCTTCTAGAACTACCACATTATTTCCTCATCACATTTAAGGTGAGCAAAACTAGAGAAAAATATCTAGTAACGTAAAAGAAACCCAATAGTAATTTTTTGATATTGCTATTTGGTTGATGTCTACTTTTGAAAGTTTATTTTTTGCGGGAGTATTTTTTGCTTGTTACCTTTGTAACTATGGGCAGTTATATCATTATGATTTGATGGGAAAGGCATATTTTTTAGTAAGCTTTTAGTCCAACCCAGCAAACTAAAAATCTGCTGAAAACTACTCTAAGGTCAGTTGTAGAACTTTGAGCTTCTGTGATTCAATATATTTCTAAGAAGCCACTTAAGCTAAACAACAGGGTAAATAATAGATCTTCATTCTCATCCATTGCTCTGGACCCATGAAAACCATTAAGGGGCTGATTTTTTTTGTCTTATACTAAGAAAAAGACAAACAAAACCCTTGTAGAGTTTCTGTGAGCTCAGTTCCAAGGAAATGGTGGTATCAAGCAAATATTCATCCGATGACCTTGAACAAGTCACTTCTCAGCCTTGGCTGTCTCTTCTTTCAAAAGAGAAAGGTCAACCAGATGATCATTAAGGTCTCTCAACCTCAAAGTCTAAAGAGAGAGAGTCAGACATGGCCAAGCCAGTTTTTACACAATGCAATGCGTGCAAGAATAACATTGGGGGATAACTAGGTACTATCTCTCCCTGGAAGTGTTGGGGAAGAAAGTCTTCAAAGTTTAAAAGAATCAATGGCTTTTGAACTGAGGTCCCCAGGGATAAATAGAAGTTGGAAAGAATGACCCAACAAAAAAAAAGGGGAAGAGAGTCATGTCAGGCAAAGAAGCAGTTGGGCAAAGGGCTGGAAGCCTAAAGCAACAGGCAGTCCAAGAAACAGCAGGACTCTGTTATAACCGCAGCAAAGCCTGCCAGAGACAGGGCCACAGGAAGTGGCCTGGGAGAGGCGGGCTGGGGCCAGAAGAATTGATTTGTATTGGATAGGGAACTGGGAGAGGCAGGATGAGCATTAGGAACTGTTTTTCTTTTTATTTAAAATTGACAGATTATAATGGTATATATTTTTAGGGTACAAAGGTTTTATTATGATTTCTAATACAATGCAGATTGATTAAATTGAGCTCATGAACATATCCATCACTTCAAGTGTTTAAAAAGTTTTATAATGAAAACATTAGAAGTTTCCTGTCTTAGCAATAGCATGGTGAATATAGCTAATGATTGAGTTAAGGGATTAATTCATCCCTTGATTTTTTTTTCAATCCCTTGATTTTTAAGGAATAAAGAAATACAAAAAGTTTTTTATTATAGGAAAAACACTCTGGAGTAATAACAGAGGATGCAAAGAAGATGGGAAAGATCAGACACAGGAAGAACAAACAGGGCTATTATTATTGTGAAGTATAAAATGATGAGTGGCAGTGAGGATGGAAAGGGGTTTTCAATACACACACTAGGTACTGAGGCAGGAAGCCTAGACCTCAGCAGGGAGATCCTAAATACAGCAAATCCCATCCCACCTGTCTGCGTACGAATTCAGATTCCCTCTACACAACAGAAACATGCTTTCTCTTCTCTCAGGAAGATGCAACATAAAGTTTCAATATACAAGTTATTTTATTTGAGGGTTTGTTATAAACAAGATTGTTTCATAATTTTCAGATAGTTCATAATTAGCAGAAATGCAACTGATTTTTATAAATTGACTTTTTATCCTGCAGTTTTAATAAATTCATTTGTTAGTACTAATAGTTTTTATGTGGACAGTTTAGGGTTTCTACATTTATGATCACATTATGTGTGAACCATAATAACTACTTCTTTTCTGGTTTAGATGCCTTTTATTTCTTTTTTCTTGCTTGATTTCTCTGTCTAGGACTCCTAGTACCATGTTGAATAGGAGGACTGAGAGTGGGCATCCTTACCATATTCCTAACCTTGAAGGCAGTTTATTATCATTGATTTTGATGTTAACAGTAAATCTTTCATACATAGCTTAATTATGTTGATGTAATTTCCTTTTACATCTACTTCATTGAGAGGAGTTTTTCTTTATCATGAAAGGGTGTTTGATTTTATCAAATACTTCTTCTGCATCTATTGAGATTACCACAAGGATTTTATCCTTCATTCTGTGAATGTGGTTTACTGGTTGATTACATTGATTGATTTTCATATCTTAAAACATTCTTGTATGCCATGAATAAATCCCACTTGGATGTGATCTAAGATCCCTTTTAATGTGCTTTTTAATTTGGTTTACTAGGATTTTGTTAAGGATCTTGGTGTTGATTTTCATTAAGAATATTGCCTGTAGTTTTCTTTTCTTGAAATATCTTTTTTTACTTAGTTATCAGGGTAATGCTGGCTTCATAAAATGAATTTGGAAGTGTTCCCTTTTCTACAAGTTTTTGGAATAATTTAAGCACGATTGGTGTTAATTCTTAAATGTTTGCTGGAATTCACCAGCGAAGCCATCTGTTCCTTTGCTTTTCTTTGTGGAAAGCTTTCTAATTACTGATTCAAAGTCCTTTCTAGTTATAGATCTGCTCAGACATCCTATTTCTTCATGATTTAATCTTGGGAACATGTACATGTGTTAGTTTATTTTAAGTGTCAACCTGACTGGGTTATGAAATACCTAGAAAACCCATACAGCATTATTTCTAGGTAGATCTGTCAGAGTGTTTCCAGGAGAAATTGCAATGTGAGTTGGTGGACTGAGTGGGGAAGATCTGCACTCAGGGGGTACTGACTGGCAACCATCTAACCATCTAAGCAGCTGGGGACCCACATAGTACAAATCTCTCTCTTGGCTTTGCACATCAGAACTCAAAGCTCCCCAGCCTTTGCATCCTGGGAACTTACTCTAGCAGCTCTCAGACTGTCAAGTCCTTGGCCTCTAAAACAATGGCCTCTACATCATTCACTTCCCTGGTTTTGAAGTCAGACTTAGACTAAGCCACACTACTGAGATTCCATGGTCTTCAATGTGCAGGTGGCCTATTGTAAGACTTCTCAGCCTTAGTAACCCTATGAGACAATTCCCCTATTCCCTCTCATGTAGGTAGGTGGGTGGGTGGGTATGTGTGTGTGTATGTGTGTGTGTGTGTGTGTCTGTGTGTGTGTGTGTGTGTGTCTGTGTGTGTAAAGAGAGAGAGAGAGATCCTATTGTTTCTGTCTTTCTGAAGAACTCTGAATAAAACAGTGTTTCAAGGAATTTATTTCTTCTAGGTGATCAGTTTGCTGTTGTATAATTGCTTTCCTGAGCATTCTTATTTCTATGGCATCAGTCATTGTGTTTCCTTTCATTTCTGATTTTATTCAAGACTTCTTTCTTCCCCTAATCTAGCTAATGGTTTTGTTAATTTTGTCTTTTCAAAACACCAACTCTTGGTTCCATTGACCTCTTCCGTTGTTTTCTTATTCTCTATTTCATTAATTTCTGTCCTAATCTTTACGCTTATCTTCTTTCTGCCAACTTAGGACCTAGTTTGTTCTTCTTTTCCATTTTTTTGAAGAATGAAGTCAGGTTGCTCATTGGTGGTTTTGAACTTCCCTCATAGTGTTCCTTTTGCTGCATCCCAGGAGTTATGGTATATTGCATTTTTATTTTCATAAGTCTCAAATTATTTTCTGATATCCCCTTTAACATATTCTCTGATGCATTTTGTTTTTCTCTGCCTATTTGTGAATTTTTAAGTTTTCCTTGTTACTGATTTCCATTTTTGTCCCACTATGATCAGAAAAGATGCTTACATAACATAAAGAAAATCTGTTTGAAAATGTTGTGCCTTGATGATCAGTGTGATATCACCAAGTTGACCAATTCCACAAGCACTGCTTATTGCTTAAAAAGAGGATCACTGGCAACATTTCCCTATAGCAATATTCCCACATCATAATTTATGAGATGAATTTAGGCAAATCAGAGACTAAAGCAGCTTTATGCATTTATTTATGCACTTATGAAACTTTCCACTCACAATAGTGATTTCAATTTTCTTTATAGACAAATATCACCTTTATAAAAGTGATTTTATTAAAAATATTAAGTACATATAAGTACAGATAGTATAAAACTCATAAAAGTAGAAATAGTACACTAGAAAATATGTGTACTTTAAAATTTTAGCTGTATCAAGTAGAGAAGCTACTGATGCAACCAGATAGAGACAATGATCCTAAGAACTAGACCAAAGCTTTATCTCAGTCTTTCGTCAATGCCTACTCATTGATCCAACTTTAAAGTGAGTTGTGCCATACCTATTTAAAAGAACTCATTGGCTAAGAAAATGCTCATAGTGTTCTGGAAGGTAGACTGGTGATTAATCTTAGTTTATATTTTATTTCATAAATTGTTCGGTTATTGTTGCTTTTATTAATCCATGATTGAAAACAATGAGAATCCACAGGTAGGAAGTTTTATGGTTCATATGGGTAAAAGGGACTATTTCTGAAGCCTGCCATTCTTCTCTCAGCTATTATTATCCATGCAATAGCAATGTTTTAAATTGCCCAGTTTTTTAAAAAATATACAAAGGAAAGATTATCTAGATAGATTGTCTGACTTATAATCAGTAGATAGATGGCACCAGTATTTCCCAGGAAAGTTACATTGATTGGCATTGATGACATGAATTGTCTTCTGAGATGTTCCAGGTAGGTGGCTTCTCTTTAACATATTCACCCATCGTGAATATAATAACACAGTTCTTCTACAGGGGACAACTCCAACCCAGTAAGGAAATGAGAGAACAAACACACCAGAAGAAAAGAGTGCCAGGGAATCATTAGGGGTCCACTGTCAGAGAAGTAGAAGCTAAGTGAAACCCAGATACATCCCCAGGGGAGTTCTGTAGCAGTGGGTGGGGGACTGATACGAAAATAAAGGTTTCATATTCACTCCCTAATTTACACTTCAGATGTTTAGTGACTATTCCCTGAACCATTCGATAAAAAATTTCAATTCAAAATTGGCTATCAGTGCATTGGACCTGAATTTTTATTTCACTTTGAAAAATGCCAAATCATATTACAAATACTATCACAAATGTGACTCTTCTTTCAACATTTTTGAAATCCAAAAGACAAAAATCGGGCCAGAAAGTGAGGGAAAAAAAATCCCTGTTTATCTCTGAACGTGCAAATGAAAATGGGGGAAGAAGAAACCATCAGACCTGGGAGGATCGTGTAGGTGATACATTCATAAAATTACGCTTTTGTTGTCAGGGCTCTCTTGTACTGTTTGAGTTTGGCTTCAGAATGGACTGAGGACCGTCAGTGATTCCAACCAAAGGCCCATCCTGAGCCATACAGCGGTGGTGTCATTCATCACAGAAGTGATTTATATGCAGTTCTACTTAAGGTGCTTGCCCAGCAGTTTCATTTTCCTGTGAGGAACACCCTCCTCGTTGTCCCTCAAAATCCCTGGAGTTGCACCATCCAACTTCCAAATTCCTTTTTCCATCCAACTTCTCTTTAAATTCTTTCCGTTTATTACCTTGTTCTTCAATGTCTTTATTTCTTATCTTACTTTGGATCACCAAGAAGAGGGTCTGAGTCAAAGAATTTGAATCTGGAGACCTGCAGAGGAGGATGGAAGGAGCTCAGGGAAGGGAAGACCATGTAAGGAGTGTATGCCAAGCACGTCAACATTGTGAGTAACTGAGCTTAATCCCACATTAAAATTCTGGAAAATCATGTGAAAACATAAACCCATGTGTCTCAGGTTTATCTCAGCTGAGGGTAAGGGGGCTGGAGCACATATACACCACCTCTCACCAGGCACTGGCTGAGGGCTACTCCTAGGAGATATTTCCCTCCTACTTCAGGCCTGCCATGTGCTCCTGGCTTAAAGAGACAGGCAGCAACTGCAGGGACAGAAGAACACTGAAGTGATAAAACCCCAGGAGGGGGTCCCTGGGTACAGAGGTACCAGGCTCTATTTCCACCCAGCACACAAATGACCTCCCTCAGTGACATTAAGGTGTTAACAGCTGGCAAAGCAAACCAGGAGAGACCTCTCACTTTAAGATGCAGCCATTAGGGGCTGGGGATATAGCTCAGTTGGTAGAATGCCTGCCTCACCAGTGCAAGGCCCTGGGTTCAATCCCCAGCACCGCCTAACAAAAAAAAAAAAAAAAAAAGATGCAGCCATTAGAGGATTTTAGGGTATGGTTGACAATAATAGACATGGATGTCCCAAATCTGGATATCCATGGTTTAGACTACAAGCCTCAGAAAATCAGGAAGCCAGTTGAGCCACAGTCCTTCTATGAGAATAGTAATGTATGAGCTGCCAGGTAACAGCACCAGAGAGAGCCCAGGATCAAGGGTCACTGGAAAGCATCAGTGTTCACCATTGCCTTTCATTTTAGGGCTACATTATCAAAATACACTGTGTTGGCAAGTACACACACACACATATGTTTATGAATCCACTTTTTACTTCTTTTTATTTTTTATTTCTTGTTTTTAATATGCATGACAGTAGAGTATATTTTGACATACATTCATGAAGTATAATGAATGTATCATTAGGATCCTATGGTTGTATATGATGTGGAGTTTCATTGGTCATGTATTCATATATGAACATAGGGAAGTTATATCCCATTCATTCTTCTGTCTTTTCTATTCCCATTTCCCATCCCTCCCTTCTCTTCATTTCCCTTTGTCTAATCCAATGGACTTCTATTCTTCCCACCCCCCCCCCAGTCCCTTATTTTGTGTTAGTATCCACATATCAGAGAGAACATTTGATCTTTTGTTTTTTGGGGGATTGACTTATTTCACTTAGCATGATAGTCTCCAGATTCATCCATTTACCAGAGAAATAAATTCTTTTCTATCTGCCTTTTCACAGTACTTTCTACAAAATGTGGCAGAGAAAGTCGTTTAGCATAGCAGATAAGAGTATAGGTTGAGAATTAGACCAACCCAATATTAATGCTAGTTTTACTTCTTAGGTAAGCCAGTCTCTCTCTCTCTCTCTCTCTCTCTCTCTCTCCTTCTGAATGTGAATAAGTAATGAGGTAGGTATACATATATGTGTGTATATATAGTTAATTATCAAGCTATAATATCAAGAGAGAGACAGAGGCTGCACGGCGTTTGGTAGATTGCCCAATTGCCCTAAGCACACTGGGAACGTGGTGTGTGGTGGGATTTGCAGTGTCAGCTCAGTGGAGCTAGAATTATGTTTCCAGAAT
Organism: Glaucomys volans; assembly: GCA_020662805.1. Lineage (NCBI taxonomy): Eukaryota > Metazoa > Chordata > Mammalia > Rodentia > Sciuridae > Glaucomys > Glaucomys volans. The sequence goes on from JAJEJO010049716.1 coordinate 458,319, forward strand.
TGCCTTCTGAATATGGTTCCCTTTAGTATTGGCCACTCAAGAAATTCACACAAGATTCGTAAAGTGAGAGTGAAGCGGTGGCCACTGTGCTTTCAAAGTCAGTGTGAAGCAGCAGCAGCTGTGGCAGCTCACGTATGTTGTCACCGACTTCCGACCCACCTGGTCAGAGAAGCACCCAGATCTGCATCTCTACCAGATCTCCTCCTTCAGCTTCTCCAGGACCTGAGCCAGATATGCATGCAGTAGCACAGCAAAGGGGACCAGCTTCCCCTGCGTGTCATCCACACAGTCAAGGTTAAATAAAGGTGGAGCTAAATGTTTACTCCCTATGAGACACTCATCTGGCCATTTGTGATGATTGGGATGATTAGCTGCCCAGATCTCTTTTCAGGATAGAAGTATTAATACTGCAGTTTCTGAGAAAGTTTTTGGTAGAGAGCCCTCTGCTGCCAGCAGCCTCGAGGATCACAGGAAGCTAAAAACCAAAAAAGCCACCTTACCCAAGGTTGTACCTCCTGCTAGGGGTGGCCAACACCCACCCAGATCTATGAAGGCCCACCTCTTCTCGCCACAGTGCAAGACATCCCTGAAAGGACATACTTCCAAACTCCCACCTGAGACTGCATCACAGTTGACTACTCCTCCCACCCACCCGGCTCCACTCCCTTCTCTTCCACAGGTGTTGATTTCACAAGTACCCCCTGCAGGCTAATCTCTCTCTCAGTGTCTGTTGCCCAGGGAACCCAGACTGGGACACTTTGTCCCCACCACCCTTGATTCAAGACATAGATGATGAAAACTTTAAGTGCAGAACACCTAAAGAAGAGAGGACCGAAGCTGTGGCACTTCAGGTGCTTCAGATTCCCAGGTGCCCCCTAGGAGCAGGTAAGCATGTGGTTCCAGAGCTATGCAAACTAATCCTCCCCTTACAAACCTCCAGGATGGTGCTAGAACCCCAACCAGGAGAGCCTGGAAGTGATTTATTCATGTAAGTATACACCTAGTCTAGCTCAAAAATCCAAGTAGGTAACTCATGTTTCTGAAAAGTTACTGACAGGTTAATCCAACTTCTATGAGGATCCATTCTTAAATGACAACAGAAGGAGAGAGTTAAGGAAGACCTAGAGCCAAAGGCAAAAATCTTTTTGCATTCTAGAAGAAATCAGAAGTTTAATCTGTCTAAAACTCACAACAGAAAGTGATAAAACACAAGGTGGGAAACAGGGCTGGGCTGCAGGAGAAATTGATCACTAAAAAATTATTAGCAAATGGGAAGTTACACTTCATGTATGTATAATATATCAAAATATATTCTACTGAAATGTATAACTAAAAAGAACAAATACAAAATTAAAAAATATATGTAAAACCTTTAAAAATCAGTTGCAAAATACCTTAAATTATCATTCATCTTAACAATGGCATTTATTTACAAAATACCTTTACAAAATAAAGTCACAGTAGAGACTTTCAAACTTTTATTCCATTTTCCATTAAAATTATTAAATTCATATTTCCTGAATCATTCCTCCTAAATCTAATGTACTCTCAAAGATCGAGTTATCTTTTTTCCAGTTTATATAATGTATTTAAAACAAGAAACAATTTTTTACAGTAATATCAATTTTTGTCAAAGACTTCTACAGTGTGTGCAATGTGTCAAAATGCATTCTATTGTCATGTATAACCAATTAGAACAATAAAAAAATTAATATAAAAAAGGACTTCTACAGAAATATCAAGTTGTTTGAAAAAAATAGGTCTACCATTTCAGGGAGTTGCATTTAATAGTACTTGTTAGAGTCTTTTCCATAAATCTGTTTGTTGATGTATCAGAGAAGAATAAAACACTCTCGATAGGGGGTATGGGAGTCATGGACTAGAATGTGGCACAGGGTCCTATGGAGGTGAAGCAACCATCGGGTGTCCTGGCAATCGGTCCATTGCTTTTCGTTTCAGTGGTTCATTCATGGGTGTCTGACTTCTTTGCCATGAAGCAAAGCATCATGGCAGAAGGGCATGATGGAGAATAGTGGCTCACCTCTTAGCAGCTAGGAATCAGAAAGAGAGCTGAGTTATCATCTCAGCATTTTAGGCTTAGGTAGTTCCTTACTCAAATATCATTCAATGGGAGAAATTTGTTCTATAATAAAACAGGTGGATGAAAACAAATTTTTATTGTGACATCAGCTATGGAAACCAGTCTATAGCACTCTGATTCCAAATATTGAAAATCCTGTTGAAAGATAGATGTTTGAAAAATAACTAGTCCTTCTGAGAATGCATAGTGCAAAAGTTTTCTTTGAAGATTCTCAGCATCTTGCACATGTGGTTGAATCCAATAAGATTAAATAGTGTTTGCTTTCTCTTTTGCATAGCAGTTACCATCATCTAAAATTATTTTATTAGAAGGGACTGGTGGGATGGAAAGATTCTGAAGATGTTGGTAAAATGATACAAAATGAATAAATTTGGGAGATTTATTGTGTACAATGGTGACTCTAGTTAACAATAATGTATTGCTCTTGGAAATTGCTAAGAGCAGATTTTTTTACTTACAGAAAAAATAAGTAGTCAGGCACGGTGGCACATGCCTATAATCCCAGAGGCTTGGGAGGCTGAGGCAGGAGGATCATGAGTTCAAAGCCAGCCTCAGCAACGTAGCGAGGCGCTAAGCAACTCAGGAGACGCTGTCTCTAAATAAAATACAAAAATAGGGTTGGGGATGTGGCTCAGTTCAATCCCTAGTACCAAAAAAATAAAAAATAAATATTTGAAGTAATGCATATAATAATTACCTCAAGTTAACAACTCTACATCAAATACATATTTTAAAACAACATGCTATACACAATAATATATTCAATTTTATTTGCCCATTGAAAAGCAAAATAAGGACTGGGGTTGTGGCTAAGTGGTAGAACACTTGCCTAGCACATGTGAGGCACTGGGTTCAATTCTCAGCACCACATGTAAATAAGTAAATAAAATAAAGATCCATCAACAACTAATAAAAATATTTTTAAAAAGAAAGAAAAGCAAAATAATTTTTCTATTCCCTAACTATAATGTTAATTCACTGGGAACAGAAATCATGCCTTTGTTGTTGATATTCTCCCATTGTCCCTAGCGCTTGGCATAGCATATCTCTCATTGGGAGCACTCAATTAATTGAAGAATAAGAATGAATGAATGATAAAGCCAGGAATGGTGTCACACACCTATGATCTCAGCTACTCGGGAGGCTGAGGCAGGAGGGTCACAAGTTAAAGGTTAGCCTGGGCAATTTAGCAAGACCTTTTCTCAAAATAAAATAAAAATAAAAAGGGCCAAGGATGTAGCTCAGTGGTATAGCATGTGCCTAGCATGTGTGAGGCCCTGGATTCAGTTCCTGGAACCACAAAAGAAAAAAAGAAGAATGAATGAGGGATAAATAATTTTGAACTGAAAAAGAAAAGTCATTTTGAAGGACTTTGTTAGCAGCCTTAAAGATACTGATGACACTGACCTGGAGTCTTTGAAACCTTGGTTTTTTAATTCATGATCATCCCTTGTGGAAAGCCCCATCTGTTTACTTCTCATGTACCTGTTCACTTGCTCCTGTATCAAAATGCCATCTCCAGCCACAGGATGGAGCTGAGGAAAGGGAGAATGGATAATAAATGGACCCATTTTGTGAGTTTGGGGTTTTTAGTGGCACACAAAAGAAACTCGATGACTAACTTCACCAAAGAAGAATTAAATCAGAAACAAACAAACAAAAAAACCCAGAAAGGATCATCAGGAGTTTGATGGGAATATGCCAAATGCAGGGACCAAACTGAGGAAAGTCAACAAATCAACCATACTGACAGCCTCCTTATTTATGAGAATGTTATCTCTTTGCTTAAGGATTACTATAATGCATTTCAAAAGAAAATTTTTTTTAATTGGGTACTGAACCCAGAGGCACTTACCCAGTGAGTTATCCCCAGCCATTTTATTTTTTATTTTGAGACAGGGTCTTGCTGAGTTACTTAGGCCCTCACTAATTTGTTGAGGTTGCCTTTGAACTTGGGATCCTTCTGTCTCAGCCTCCTGAGTTGCTGGGATTACAGGCATGCACCACAACACCTTGTTTATATTATTCTTGATTAAGTTGCTGCATATCTTTCATTAGATTTATTTCTAGACTTTTTTTTATATACACACATATATATATGTGCACACACACACACAAGAGTGTGTCAAAGCTTTTAAGAAAAATTATTTTTAAAAATTATTTATTCTATAGGGGGAGAGGAGATAGGGGAGGGGACGATGCAGGAAAGTAGGGAGGGTGAATACAATTAAAACACATAGGCTGGGCATGGTGGCACATACCTGCAATCCCAGCACTTGGGAGGCTGAGGCAGGAGGATCGCAAGTTCAAAGCCAGCCTCAGCAACTTAGCGAGGCCCTAAGCAACTCAGTGAGACCCTGTCTCTAAATAAAATACAAAATAGGGCTGGGGATGTGGCTCAGTGGTGGAGTGCCCCTGGGTTCAATCCCTGGTACCAAAAAAAAATATATATATATATATATACACATGCATGGAAATGTCACAATGAACTCCATAAATTTGTACAATTAATATGAGTTAATATTTATACTTAAAAGCCATATATTCTACTCGTTATTTGCTGGATACATTAAAATTAAACAGCGTACATTGAATTTATATCCTGTATCAGCCAGCCATGGGCACATAAGAAACCACCACGAGTCCAGTGGTTTGTGTTCTTCTGTCTTTGTTATAAGAAGAGAAGATACACAATCTTCCCTGTGTTCATGGAAAGTGAGCTTTTTGGTCCACTATCTTGTGTAGAGTGTGAATCTCAGTAACTGGTTGTTGGATATGGCTCTCCAGGCAAGTTGTTACCCTCATTCCTAAGCCCTGTGCTAAGTGAACAGGGATATGAGATATTGCCTTTTCCAAAATAGTATCTCCCATCACTCATGCTCTTGCACATTGCAACTTTACCATGAACTCATTAAGAGGTGGTGCCTATGTCCCTTCCCCTGAATTTGGGCGATTGCTTTGGTGAATAAAGTGTGGCAGCCCTAGCACTGTGACTTCTGAGTCTACTCATAAAAAATGAGATAGCTGCTGTATCCTTTAGCAAGACAACGCACATTTAAAGCCCTCAGCCACCCCATAAGACTTCCAACTACTCTAAGACCTCCATGCTTAGGGAGCAACCAGGTTCCACAGAAAGAAAGCACACCCTGCTGGTTCTAGCTGATATACCTAGCCAAGGTTCCAGCCAAAAACAGCACTAACATCCAGACATGGCAGTGAAGATGTTGATTTAGGAAATACAGTCTCCAGCTCCCAGACACATGAGTTTCACTGCTGAAGTCCCAGACATCACAGAGCAAATCACTGCACCCTTATTGAATTTCCAACCAAAAGAATTTGGGAGCACATAAAAGTGTTGTTATTTTACACTACTGTTGGGGTGATTTGCTTCAGGACAATAGTAAAAAAGAACTAGGGTTTAAGCAAATCATTCTGAAACTTGCAGTAATTGTAGTCTAGAGACTTATTTCCAAGTTCTGCTGCAAAGTGAAGGACATCAGAGGGAGGCTGTGCAGAATACTAGTATCTAAATCCCAGTCTACTAGTTTGAGGTTGAGAGGACTCATATGCTCTCAGAGTGGTGCATAATTCAGAATCAGGACTTGCCTACTTGTGGCTATGTCTTTTTTGAAGATCTCTTATTTTTCCAATCAAGATCAAAATCCCTTTTCTGCTACTTTGGAGAAAAGACAACCGTGACCACAGCATCTCTGAGGAATTCACAGCCAGACTTTAAACTGAGCCTGGCTCAACCACTTCTGCTTCATTCTGTGCTTCCTGAAAGTATGCTTTGCACAGTGCCTTTTGCAGTTTCTTCTTTACCAGGGAAACTTGAGAAACACACACACACACACACAGAGGAGAAGGAGAGGTGGGGAGGCTGTTTAAAACACCCATTGTGTTGAATAATTAATTGCTCCCCAAAATACAATTCTGCTGACAGAGTTGAACTGAATTCAAGCCTCCTATTGTCTTCCATTCTCTCTTGTTGACTGCTCCTTTTGGGACTCTGAAGCAGCATCCCTCTAACTTTCTTCTCTGACTGCAACAAGGGAAAAAGAAAAAAAAAAAAAATCCACAAGCCTCCCTCTTACATTTCCTTCTTTCAAAGGAATTACTTAGAATATTACCGCAGTAAATTCAGAAGATTTTCTTTAAAGCATTATTTCTTATTTCCAATGTGAGTAATTCGCACGACTATAAAAGCCCAGCTCACCATAAAAAGAGGATTGTGTGCTAAAAAGACATGATTCGATTATAAACATGAAATTGCTGAGTGAGTTACGGAAGGGTGCCAAAAGAATCCTTTGGGGGAATACTTTCCTTTCCTTTCCTAAACTTGCAAGTATCTCAGCTTCACAGTTTGAGGGACTTTACCTTACAGGCAAGAATCCTAGCTGTCAGAATCCCCCGGAGAGTAGGGCCAATTCAAAAGCCCTCTTGGAAAACATAAGCATTCCCCATTCAAAACAAAAGCACCAGTTCTTTGTGTAGCTTGCTCACCACCATGTTTGCCTCCGTCCTAGGTTTTTCAGAGTTCAGCTTATTATTAAAAATCAAACTCAGGTCACTTCTTTTAATGGGAATGTTCCAGTAACTTACAGCTTTGAATGATCTCACAGAAAGATGTTCTGAGAAGGAATAATTATTATAGAAGGAACCATAGGCCAGGTGCAGTGGCACATGCCTGTAATCCCAGCAGCTCAGGAGGCTGAGGCTGGAGGATCATGAGTTCAAAGCCAGCCTCAGCAAATCAGCAAGACCACCGAGCAACTTAGTAAGACCCTGTCTCTAAATACAATACAAAAAGAGCTGGGAATTGACTTGGTGGTTAAATGCCCCTGGGTTCAAACCCTGGTACAAAAAGAAAAAGGAAACCATAGGGCCAGGAACTCATGTTCTATAGAGATAGTGACTCCACATGATAGTCTTCAAAGAAATCCCCAATACTCTTTCACCCACTGTTTGCACATGCCAATCTGCATGCATGTGAAAGTTACACCATCATCCCTGGAGTCTGAGCTGGACTTGCAAATGCTTTGATCATGAAGTGGCTTTCTGGCATATCTCAAACCTTTTCCTCTCTCAAGGGAAGAAATCCAGGTAACCCTGCTGGACAGCAGAATGAGACACCAAATGGAAAGAAAGGTTCCATGCAGCAGTACTGAGGTACAAAACATCTGCCAGGGATGGTGGTGCACACCTGTAATCCCAGCAGCTAGGGAGGCTGAGGCAGGAGGATTACAAATTCAAAGCCAGCCTCAGCAAAAGTGAGGCACTAAGCAACTCAGTGAGACCCTGTCTCTAAATAAAATACAAAATAGGGCTGGGGATGTGGCTCAGTGGTTGAGTGCCCCTGAGTTTAATCCCTGATACCCTCCCGCAAAAATCCAAAGCTTATCAGCTCTGTGACTCATCAAATTGTGACTCAACTTCTGAATGTGTAAAAATGAAGGTAACATCTATTTCATCCCTTTGTTGAGAAAGTCAAATGATATCATTTTTAAATTTTAATAGATTTATCAAGGACCTACTATATGTCAGGCACTGAGGTTAGAACAATTTAAATAACAGAAATGTCACCTTATTCAAGAAGAATGGTAGGAAAAGAGCAGAATGTGTCTAGAAGACATGTGTAAAATCCCTAAGCAGGGTCCCAGAGCATGTTTTGAAAAATGATAATATGATCTTTGAATTATGCAGGGCTCTGATAGGCTATCAGACTATAAATCATAATTCTTGTCCTCAAGAAACTTTTAATATGGTGAAACTAATGCATGAAATAATCAAATTAAGAATACAGACTATATGTCGTTATGTTCTAAACTCTGCAAATGCTGCTCAAGACATTTAAACACTGGAAAACCGTGTACAGAAGTCTGGCAATGCATGATGGAGGTGGGAGGGAGCCAAGCTTCAGTAGGATTAGTGGTTTCTTGCAAAGATGGTGAAGTGGGAAGCTGACGTCTCCTGATGGGCAATAATTTAAGCAAAGTGATGACAGGGACAGAACACATAGGACTTCCTGTCACAATGGAAACATTCTCTGCACTGTCCAGTGCCAGGCCACACACGACTACAGCACACTTTAAATGTGGCCAGCATGGCTGAGGAACTGAGGTTTTAATTTATTGAATTTTAATTTACTCAAATTTAAATAGCCACAAGTGGTTCATGGCTACTGCATTAGATGGTACACTCACACAGGACTTGGGTTTTTTCTATTATTCTCTGAGATGTCACCCAAGCTCAGCTGATGTATTGCAACTCTTTTCCTGCCACTATTCTAGCTATCCACCTCCAGGGGAACGACAGACTCAAAACCAGAGTGTTTCCCTGCAACATAATTCCACAGCAACTTTATGAGCTACCAAAGTTTATTTGCAAGCTCTCAGCCTGGATTTACCTGAGCTTGTGGTTTTCCCCTTTGAGGAAGTATTGCTTCCTATAAAATTCAAAGACAATAGTTTAAAAAAAAAAAAAAAACAGCCTTCAGTGACGGTCACAGGGTGACAGGAGCATTTTACCAGAAGGCTTTTAGTATACATCCATTTCCTTGGCTACAGGTAGTGGAGAATGGGGGACAAAACATTTGAAGCATAAAGAACTGGAATAAAATACCAGACAAAGGATTTGAAGCTCAGAGTAACATTTAGGGCACTAGCAAAGTGGAAAAATAGGCTATTATTCAGATGGTCCAAAGCAGAAGGGAAATCTTTCACCTGGAACAGTCAGATAATTCCAAGTGAAAGCTTAAAGCTTTTGTAGTTGTGTAGTTGTGTTGTTGTTGTTGTTGTTGTTGTTGTTGTTTCTGTGGAGCTGAACTGATCATTACTAGAGTTTATTTTCTCCATGTGCTCTTCCATAGAGCTGAGAACAAAAAGCACCCACAGACCCATTAGGAGCTGGAGTCGGCCTGCAAAGAACCTGACGGAAACTCAACCTTGGAGGAGTGAAACCAAAGCCAAGTCGGAAAACCAGAAAAGAAAAGAGTACACACAAACTCGGAACCCCCAGAGGGATGTGAGATTAGACTCTGCTATGTGAAACTTTCAGTGACGCTTCACACCTACCTGCCAGCACTGGGTTGGGGAAAGTGTGCGTGGGTTGGAGGGGGATGGGGAGGAGGTTGGAGGTGGAGACCGCATGGAGCAATAGCTTCTATCCACATTACTGCTTGGTTTGCATTAGTAGGCACTGGCAGGCTGTTCTGTCATGACTCGTCCTATTTCTCTCACAGTAAGCCTAGAAAAAGCCTCATTAGAGTGTGGAAAGCATGCATATGGATGCCCTAATTCAGAGAAATGTCCCTGAAGGAAAAGTGCATTCATTAGATTAGTTACTGAGCAGGGGAAATAAACTGAACAATAAGAAACGCACTCCAGAATCAGCTTGGATCTATTTCCTTGGTTTCTCCATGCCTCTCTGCCAAGACCCAGCAGATCTAGAAAATCCGAGTGGTGCTATACTACATTACACTAGGGAAAGCTCTCAAGTGACGAATTAACCTTGGTATAAGACAGGCAGCTGAGACTCCTGCTTTCCCAGCAGGTTAAAAGGCTGATATGGGGGAACAAGGCTCTCCAAGTGTACATTAGCCACAAAAGGATCCCCCCACTGTTCAGCACATTGTGCTGGAGCAATCGGATTTCCAGAAATAGACTCACCCTAAACCCCCTTTTTACATTTTCCAGAACTGAACCTGAACTTTCAAGGGGCTTGACTTTGCTTTTATTTTGCACTCCTCTTTTCATAGGTGATTGAATTTCCTAGTGTTGCTTTCAGATCAGATGTTATTTTGGGAACAACTCAAAGAAAGCCATCCATATACATCGAGGAACGTGGGTGGCAGAAAAGTTCAGCTTCATTCCTGATTAAGCAAAAAGACCCATCAGGGGGTGTAGAAGAAGGTGGAAAAAGCCACTACCAGACTCCAAGGTCATTGAAAGGACAAGTGCCTGACTACAGAGGATGATTCTGATACAGAAAGTCCACCAGGTTTTAAAAAGAGGGATATGCAGTTTTTTAAACTACCAAACCTACTGTTCACCATTGCCACCATCCCAAGCAACATATTAATCACTATGCCTTGAATTTTTAAATTTTAACAATAAAAACTGAAAGAAGTCACAAGGAAAGATACCACTTGATTTAATGAAGGAATTTTTTAAACCTTCTCTCAGTAGCAGATCAACACTCCAATCCCACCTTCAAAACCTCCTCCTTCCGGTTCTCCCTCTCACCTGCCACAATTAAAGCAGGAGATATTTGATGAATCCCAGACACTGTGCAAAAACCATTTGCCTGTTTGTCTCAGGTTTTTTGGTAATAATGCTGTGAGAAGAAACTAGAGCTCAGGTAGATAAATAACTTGCCCTAGAATAGGCAGCCCATAATTGGATCTGGCTGGTTACCGAGTTTACACTCAAAAGCTTTCCATCTGACCACAAGGAGGAGAGCATTTATTTTAAATTCAACATTGGAAGTTCTGACGTTATGACACGAGGAAGTAAGTTGTGGTATTTCCATCGAAACCCACACAAAGGCACCCCACATCGTCATTTGTTTTGTTCATTGATTCCAAAGAGCATTAGAGAAACAATATGATTTTAATTTGCTCCCCAGGGGCCACATAACAAAACACGTTGGTGACTTTAACTTGCTGGAGTGCAGTTGAAATTATTTTTTTGTCATTCTGTCCTTCACCGGATGTCTAATTCACTGGTAACCACCTGGGACAGCACCCACACACACTTCAGCATCAGATCTCAGTGGGGCCCCTCCCCTTGGATCCTGGGCAAAGAAAATGTGTTTGTGCTTAGGGAAAAAATAACAACTGCAACAGCAAAAGGAAAAAAAAGAAAAAAACACCTCAGCCCTCCCACACATCTGTTTCATGGGGCTAAAATCAAATGAGGTGAATAAATGAAAACAGGCTTGAGATATTCACAGACCTAGAGGGTTTTCTTTTCTTTTTTTTTTTTTTTTTTATGATTTTTCACCTACGTTGCTAATTTCCATGGAAGCATTTATGGTCTCACTGAAGATGTCTTGAAATAAATGAAAAAAATACTTAAACCCCAAACATGTACCTACTTTGTTGTTATACCCCCGCTTAGCTTCCAGAGGAAGGTAGGAGATAGGAAACACATGTCCCATCTCTGATATTTCTTGGTAGCAGGGTTGTAGACTCTAGAATAAAAGAAGATAATTCCCTTGCTCAGAGCTATTCTTTCAAAGACAAAATATGACATCAGCATGCTAATATCCAAAGGATGAAGGATGCAATCGTGGATGATTTTTTTATCACTTTGATTCATCTCTATTTTCTATTTTTTAAATGATGTCATTACTTACATTTTTTAAGATTGTTTCATTAAGAAAGAAAATTCAAAACCTGCGTGTTTAAAGAAAACCAAGCAAAAGTATCTGTGGGTGCTTCTATTTCAGAAATTGCTAGGATAAAGAATTTTTTTTAGTGGCTTCATTGAGTCCAGATAGTTCTTGGGCTCCTTCGCCTTTAGGAATTTGAAGCTGAGACATTAACAGAGTGTCTTGGGAATCCCGCTGCAGCAGAAGGAGGCTATCTGGATTCTAAATCCTGGCAAGTCCATCCAGTGGTAGGATGACCTTGGACATATCATTTAACCCCTCCAGTTCTTGATTTGCTCATTTAAAAAAGGAACGATACACTGGATACACTCAAAGGACCTTACAGTACTAACTGTGCTCAGAATCTAATGTGATGTGCCATATTTAAATGGTAATGAATGCTGCTGCTGGAGGTAATTAGGTATCTTTGGGGATTGCAAGATGGTAAATGGATGCCTGTTTCTCTCCAAAGATATTATTCTCCCATCTGCCAATTCCCTTGGGCTGGGGTAATAATCATCAGTCCTTTCCTGAGTTTGTTCTTGTCTCTTTTACTGCACATATAGTTTGAAAATGATCTATACTCTCTCCTCCTCTGCTGGCAACAAGGCACACATTATTCCCTGTCATCTTGCCAGTCCTAGAAATAGCCATGACCTTTAATCTTCCGGAATACCCCACAAAATCTCAAAAGGACTCAAAAACAGAAAGCCTAGATGGGGCATCAAATGTGCCACGGTAGCAAATGCCTGGGGAAAGTCATTTCTATACAGACTGGCCAGGAAATGACTCTCTGAGAAAGAGAGATTTGAGTTATGACGTATTAAAGAATTGAACGTAAGAAGGTGAGGAGAGAGCTTCTCCAGTGGAAGGAACAGTATGTACAAAGGTCCTGGGGTGGGAAAGAGATCACCATATTTTAGGAAGGTAAAGTAGAACAGTAGTATCAAGAGGGGAGAAAAGTACACAGAATGGGGTTGAGGCTTCAGAAGACCTGGTTCCTACAACAGATCATCAGCTGTGCTAAGGTGTTTTGCCAGGTGCAGCTGGTACCATTGCACAGGGATGTGACATGATCCAGTCTAAGTCTGCTATATGGAAAATAGATATTTAGAGTGTGAGATAACACCAACCAAACTGGAAAGGCTCATGAGAGGAGTACAGCAAAAGTTCTGAGAAGGGTGGGCCGGACCTCCATCATGGTCATGGAGATGGGGAGAGTGATGGATCTGAGACACACTTTGGAAATAGAAATGAGAGAACTTCTAAAGGATTAGAAGGTGGGTGGGGTTGTGTGCAGAGTGTGGTGTCCGAGAGAAGCAGTGATGACTGCAGGTTCTGGCTCAGGTAACAAAGAAGTGGGGACAGTAAATAAGATGGTGTTTTAATCAGCTATTTCGCTGTGACTAAATGATCTGACCAGCACAATTATAGAGGAGGAAAGGTTTATTTTAGGGCTCACAGTTTCAGAGGTCTTAGTCCATAGAAAGCCGGCTCCATTCCTCAGGGCTCCAGGTGAGACTGAACATCATGGCAGGAGAGGGTGGCAGAGGGAAGCAGCTCACATCATCAGGAAACAGAGAGAGTCCACTGGCCAGATGCAAATATGTACCCCAGATCTTTTGCTGGTGACAGCATTCTGGGGCTATTTAGTAAGCAGTCCTAGTCCTTGGCTCCATGGTTCACTTAAAGGTTTGTCCTGCACTTGTGGCTGTCTGACCTACCGGTTCCAAGCTCTGGCTTTCAAGGGACCGCCTTGCCCTGGAGTCTTCTGTCAGATCATGTCTAGAATCTTCTGCAAAATAAATATTAATATGGAGAATGAGCCGGGCGTGATGGCGCACGCCTGTAATCCAAGCGACTTGGGAGGCTGAGGCAGGAGGATCGCAAGTTCAAAGCCAGCCTCAGCAACTTAGCAAGGCCCTAAAGCAACTCAGTGAGGCCCTCTCTCTAGATAAAAAAAAAAATACAAAATAGGGTTGGGGATGTGGTTCAGTGGCCAAGTGCCCCTGAGTTCAATCCCCGGTTCCAAAAAAAAATAAAAAATATGGAGAATGAATTCAACACTGAATCATAATCATCTTTACTCTTCAAAGTTCTTCAGGGACAATGTTTTTCATTCAGTTATTAGATTTCAAAACAAGTTTACTGGAACCATCAGAAGAATGGCACATGAGAAGGATATTCCTTCAAAGAATTGAAACAAAATTAATACAATGTCAACCAGAATTGAATGCAATGTTTTTGAGAACTTGGTAGGATGATTCTAAGTTGTATCTGTAAGAAAAATGCATGAAAGGTCAGCATAGTGACTTACCTCCCAGCTACTCCATAGACTAAGGCAAGAGAGTTGCTTGAGCACAGGGAGGTCAAGGCTAGTCTAAGCAACATGGCAAGATCATATCTTAAAAAAAAAAAAAAAAAGGCATAAGGATAGCCAAGAAAATTTTCAAAAGAGAACAGTGAATTGTTACTCACTCTATCAAATATAAAGACATGCTCTAATGCAGTAACAAAAGTGTGACACTCTTGGAGAAATAGAAAAATAGATCACTGAAAGGATAAATCAATCTAGTGGGGGAAAAGAACAATCAGTACATGGTGTTTGGACCATTCACACATGTCTGAGACGCAAAAATAAAACTCAGGAGAAAGAAAAACTAAATGTAAAAGAAAAAAAACTATACAAATAATGGATGGACATTTTACTTTGTTGTTTGACTGAACCCAGGGGCACTCTACCTATATCCCCATCTTTTTTCTTTTCTTTTTTTTTAATATTTTTTAGATGTTGATAGACCTTTATTTTATTCATTTATTTATATGTGGTGCTGAGAATCGAACCCGGTGCCTCACACATGCTGTGCAAGTGCTCCACCACTGAGCTACAACACCAGACCCCTTTTTATTTTCTTTTGAGACAGCGTCTCCCTAAGTTGCTCAGGCTGGCCTGGAACTTGTGATCACCCTGCTTCAGCCTCCAAAGTAGCCAGGATTACAGGTGTGCACTACTTCACTCAAGAAGAAACAATTTTTTTTGGGGGGGGGACAGTGCTGGGGATTGAACCCAGGGCCTTGTGCTTGCAAGGCAAGCACTCTACCAACTGAGCTATATCCCCAGCCCAGAAACAATTTTTAGAGTCTTGGGAATAGAGATTATCCTTGCTAAAGGAAAAGATGACAGATATGATGCTGTATAAATTATTAGCTTCTATGGAATAAAAGTCACCATAAATGAAGTTTTTTTAAAAAAAGTGAGAAAGTATTTGTAACATGAAATGGAGAAAGAGATCAATACCTTATTTACAAAATATACCTATGGATCGAGACAATGCAATAGAAAAATGAATAGAACAAAGAAGTACAAACACTCAAAATACAAAAATAGCCTTACCTTTACTAACATTAAAATAAATACAAATTAAAACAAAAATGAGATTTTTTTTTTTTTTGGCTTCCCAATTTGGAAAATTATTAAGAAGAATTATAAATTTTGGCTCTCACTGCTACCTTCACACAAACTGGGAGAGCTGGGCTTTCTGGGCGACTGAGGCTGTTGGGGAGCCCATGTGTTTTATGCGGAGCAGGCCAGGAGGCCAGGATGGAGCTCCCTGAGCTGCTCGAGTGAGCAGGCCTCCAGGAGGTGAAGCCAGGGCTGGGGCCTAGGTGGGGGGACCTGGTTCACCTCTGCACCAGCGCTGATGTGAGAACCTGAGAAGCTCTTCACCAAGCTTGACCACATTAGCAAGGGCTCATTCGGGAGATGCACCAACAACCACACCAAGTAGGTGGTGGCCATCAAGCTCGTAGAACTAAAGGAGGTGGAGGATGAGATCCAGGATGTCGAGCAGGAGATCACCATGTTCAGCCAGTGCGACAGTTCCTACATCATGGGCTACTTTGACTCCTACCTGAAGAGCACCAAGCTGTGGATCATTATGTACCTGGGTGGGGGCTCTGCACTGGACTTGCTGAAATCGGGCCCAGTGGAGGAGACCTAAGTTGCCGCCCTCCTGCAGGAGATTCTGAAGGGTTGAGGTTATCTGCACGGAGTGCAAGATTCACTGAGACAGCAAAGCTGCTGGTGTGCTGCTGTCCAAGCAAGGCAACAGGAAGTTAGCAGATTTCAAGGTGGCAGGGCAGTTCACAGCACATGCAGATCAAGAGGAACATGTTTTCAGCATTCCCTTCTGGAAGGCACCCAAGGTCATCAGGGAGTCAACCCAAGGCTGACATTTGGTCCCTGGGCAACATGGCCATGGAACTTGCAAAGGGAGAGCCACCCAGTTCCAACCTCCACTCCATATATGTCTTGATTCCGTTTCCTAAGAACAGCCCACCCTCACTGGAAGGCCACCATAGGAAGTCCTTCATGAAGTTTTATAGAGGCCTTCCTCAATAAGAACCCCATGATTCTGGTCCACTGCTAAGGAGTTGCTAAAGCACAAATTCATCAAATGCTGCACCAAGGAGACCTGCTTCCTCACTGAACTCATTGACTGCTACTAGCTTTGAAAGTCTGAGGGGAATGGTGAGGAGTCCAGCTCAGAAGACTCCTGACATTGATGGTGAGGCTGAGGACCAGGAGCAGGTTCCTGTCCTGACATTCCAGCCAAGCCCACATCGCAAGCTGCCAAGGGGACAGCTCTGCACAGCTCACAGCAGCCTGTGGAGCCCATCAAGAGACAGTCAAGGTCCCAGTGCCTGTCCACACTGGTCCAGCCTGTCTTTGGAGCACTCAAGAGAAGCACAAGCAGAACGGGGTAGGGTGGAGGGGGTCGGGTGGGGTGGGTGGGCACATTGGAGGAGCTGGAGAACACCTTCAGCCTGGCCTAGGAGTCCTGCCCCGGCATCTGGGGCAAATTGATGGTGCACTTAGTGAATTCAGTGCAGAGGTTCTCACCTGACAGCTACTCGCCGAGGGCTTTGTGGGGCTCTTCATAGGAAGGGAGTTCTGTTTCTGTTTTGAGCTGCCAAAGAACCATGCTGACCTGGAAGCCCCCTTGTGCTGTGCTGTGACTGAAAGGACACGCCCTCCTGCAGGCCTCATGTGCTGGGTCACCTTCTCTCGCGCTCCCTGTGGCATCTTGCTGCACACCCTCTCCTGGCCTGGCTGAACTTATGCCCAGCAACAGAGAACCTGTGGAGACTGGGAAGCTACGTGGCAGGCAGCAGGGCATTTTGGTCATCTCTTAATCTTCCAGTGAGTACTGGCCTGGCCTCTGCACTCAGCCCTGTGGCTGGCAGACCAAGAAGCAGAGCCACTGACAGCCCTTCCTTCTAACCCCTCAAGGGTAGGAGAACAGGTGACAGGGACCTGGCCTTCCCTCCTCTGCAGCCCAGGACCCTGTCCTTGGGGTCATGTGGCCACTGGTCCTAGACCTGCCTGTCATGCCAGGCAAGTATTGTCTCCTCATGAGTACCTGTGTCATCCAGATGTGCTGTTTTTTAAGAAAATGAGATTTCTTGTTCCTTTAAGTGTTCTGAGGGTGAATGTTGAAGGCCCTGCCACTCTCAATAAAAACCTGGATTGGAAAACAAAAAGATTAATAAATTCCAGTGTTGGCAACTTTTCAGGAATGAGAACTTCTGTATCTTTTCCTTATTGATGTAAATTAATACAGATGATGGATGAAAATTCAGGTTTTTTTTAAAATATATTTTTAGTTGTCGATGGATTTTTTTTTTTTTTTTTTTTTTTTTTTTTTTTTGGTACTGGGGATTGAACCCAGGGGCACTCGACTACTGAGCCACATCCCCAGCCCTATTTTGTATTTTATTTAGAGACAGGATCTCACTGAATTGCTTAGGGCCTCGCTAAGTTGCTGAGGCTGGTTTTGAACTCACGATCCTCCTGCCTCAGCCTCCCAAGTGCTGGGATTACAGGCGTGCGCCACCGCACCCAGCTGGACCTTTTTTTTATTTATTCATTTGTATATGGTGCTGAGAATCAAACCCAGTGGCTCCCACATGCTAGGCAAGTGCTCTACTACTGAGCTACAACCCCAGCCCTGAAAATTCAGTTTGATCTGTCTAAATCAGAATTTAAAATTTCATGATGCTACATATGAACAGTTTATGTTTTTATCTAGGTTAATTTCTTGTGTGAGCTGACTTGGGCCAAGATTTTTCTTTAATGATATTTATTAGAGCATTGTAATTAGAAAAATTATAATCGAAATATTGGCAGTACACAAATGATACTATTACATTTGTGACTCCCGATGACCCATCTTTCATGCCCTAGAGTAGATGACTCTCATAGTAACTTAGATCTGGTCATGTGATTTTCTTTGTCTAATAGGATATTAGTTAACATGAAGCATTATAGAGGTTTGACACATACTAGAATCTTGTGGCTTGTCATCTTGGAAGCCATCTGCTATGTCATAAGCTCAGAATAGATTATTTAATGATGAGAAGCTATAGAGGAAGAGACACTAATTAGAGAGTGAGAGAATCTTATAGCTATTCTAACCCAAGCCATAGTATGAAGGCATGTGCATGAGTGACCTTATCCATGTCATATGAAACGACTTCCCAGGGAAGCTCAGTAATGTACAAAATTGTGAGATCTAATAAATTTTTGTTATTTTTAAACTGCTAAATTTGGGGGTAGTTGATAAGCTTAGTTAGATGACTGAATCAGATATGTGGACTATTCTGCAAATGCAAAAAATAATGAGGTCAGTACATACAGACGAATGTGGAAGATGTGTGGGATACAGAAGTCCTTCCTTTACACGGTAGTGTGGGACTATAAAAATGACTCTGAAAGCTAACACCATGTGAAGTGATTTTAAAAATAACTGGTAAGGGAGGGAAAGGGGGTATACTGGGGAATGATATTGGCCAAATCATATTGTTATACAATTATAATGCACCAATAAAATATGAAAATATATGTTTTTTTCATATTTTATGAAATACATATACCCAAAGCCACACCCCAATTCCTACCTCCTCCAATCACGCCCACCACTTCAGTTACCACTCAGCC
Organism: Glaucomys volans; assembly: GCA_020662805.1. Taxonomy (NCBI): domain Eukaryota; kingdom Metazoa; phylum Chordata; class Mammalia; order Rodentia; family Sciuridae; genus Glaucomys; species Glaucomys volans. The sequence continues at coordinate 476,792 of JAJEJO010049716.1, forward strand.
AATTATCAGGGGATTAATTCACTACCGATAGGTTAAGACTTTCACAACCCAATCATTTCTCCTCTGAAACCTCACACATGAGCTTTTGGGGGACACCTCACATCCAAACCATAACAGATGGAAATTTCTATGAAAGCAAGAACATCTGTATGCAGATAATATTGGAATGATACAATAGATAAGCTCCCCTGGGGAGGAAAAGGGTACTATAACCAATTCCAGAGGACCAGGACATTGATGACAGAGAGTAAGAAAAAGCAGAGGTCAGAGGGAAAGCAAGAAGAGGTGGCTACCCTGCAATGGCTACTCCCAACTTCACCTTCATTCCTCCACTTCTTTGTAGAACTGTGCTAGCTTATGTTTCCTCTTCCCTGAATTGTCTTTCTCTACTTTGTGTTCTTATGATACAATAGTGAAGGTTTCATTGTTTTTCTTATTTCTTTTCTTAAATATTTTTTAGTGGTCAATGGACCTTAATTTAATTAATTTATTTATTTATTCATATGCGGTGCCAAGAATCGAACCCAGTGCCCCACACATGCCAGGTGAGCACTCTACCACTGAACTACAACCCCAGCCCCTTTCTTATTTCAATCTTCCTCTGCTCCAAGGCACATTTTCTTGTATATTTTTTTTCTGTCTCTACTTCCCCTTTTTATATTTGTATTGTTTTTCTTTAGTTTCAGTTTTTGTTCCTTATTCACTCATTTCAAATGTTTTTCCTTAAAATGTTGATAAAATGATCATGGAGAAGGGGCAAGGCAATATTTCAGGCTAGAGGAATTGGAGGAGGGATGGGGGTGAGGCTGGGGAGTGAACCCAAGGGTGCTCTACCACTAAGTTACATCTCTAGCCCTTTATATTTTTATTTTGGGACAGGGTCTCATTAAGTTGCTGAAACTGTCTTGAACTAATGGTCCTCCTGCTTCAGCCTCCCCAGTTGCTGGGATAACAGGAGTGCACCACAGTGGCCAGCTAGAGGAATTTTCTTTATGACCTGCAATGGTGCAAATTCTTTTGAGCCTTGACCTCTTTCCAGCAAGTGGAACTAAGCAGTTTTATGAAAACTTAGAGTACAGAGTCGGTCCCCACTAGGCTGCCTCACTAATGGTTTCCTGCAAATACAGGTGGTCTCTCTGACATGCTTTGTGCCACTGAAACCATACTTTCATACTCAAACCACATCAAGGGAAGTTTGTGCTACTCTCTTCTCACCCTGCTGCTCTTGTTGCAATAAGGGATTTGTATTTTGGACTTCAACAGGGACCTTTCAGCCTGAGAAACAGTCTGTGGTTCTCCAAAGTGTGTAGTTGGGCTGTGGGTAACTTGCTCCACTTTCCCTCTTATTTCTTTTTGAGCATCACTATTTTTAGGCAGACCTTCCACATATTTTGCGACTTTGTGTTTCTATAGTATTCTGGTACAAGTTTGCAACTGGGGTTTTCTAGAAGGGTGATGCTGGCCTTTTTGGTTTTGTCAAGCCAAAGGTACAAATAATTCTTTAAGAAATTTGAAAACAAGAATTGAGCATGGGTTGTAGAAGTGGAGGAGACCATGAGAATATGTGAAGGTTTTAAAATTAAAGATTCCACAGTAGGGATTGTGGCTCAGTGGTAGAGGGCTTGCCTCTCATGAGAGGGGCATTGGGTTCAATCCTCAGCACCACATAAATAAATAACATGAAGGTATTATGTCCATCTACAGCTAAAAATTTTTTAAAAAAAGAATCCACAGTAGAATGAATTTGACATAACTTTCCTATGTTTGTCTTTGAACACCTGACCTGTGGAACTCTGCATCACATACAACGACAAGAATGGGAAGTTACACTGCGGGCATGCATAATATGTCAAAATACATTCTACTGTCATATAAAACTAAAAAGAACAAATAAAAGAAACTTTAAAAAAGAATCCAAAGATTTTTGGGGTATTGGCAGATGGAAATGATTGAATAGAAAGGAAAGAATGATGATTTCAACATCATTGGTGAGAGAAAGAGAGAGATTGGTGAGAGAAAGAATAAAGACCCTGAGAACTTCAACCTTCCCCAGGTAAAGTACAAGCAGAGATAGACTTGCTGGAACTGATGCAGGTATCCTCATAGATCTGAGGGAGGTTGTATGAGGGTTCTCTATTTAATGGTTGTTATTCCTCATTGGAATATGAGCTGAGGACATCATCTAAAAGGGAGGAAGGGGAAAAGGAAGAAACCTGTAAAGAAAAGATGCTAGAAAATCGTTATCTTGGGGGATGTATAAATTCTAGAGAAACACTGCAGGGCATTGAGTTTTGAAATCAAACTCAAAGACATTGTTTTGTTGTTTTGCTTTGTTTTGTTTTGTTTTGTTTTATTTTTTGGTGGCACTGGGGAGCTCCACCACTGAGCCAAATCCACAGACCTTTTTGATTTTTTGTTTTTTGTTTGGTTTTATTTTTTGTTTGGTTTTTTTTTAGATAGGGTCTCTCTAATTTTCAGAGGTTGGCTTCAAATCCTCCTTTCTCAGCCTCCCAAATGACTGGGATTATAGGCGTGTGCCTCTACGCCCAGCTACTCAACTGCTTCTATGTTGAAATCGCTTTTCTTTTCCAACTTTTTCCAACTTTTAAAAGGTGGAATCCTTATGAAGGTAACCTAGACACTAATACCAACAAAATTTTGCTCAGTGGAGGAGATTTGAACATGCAGAGGGCAGATGGGAAGGGCATTCCTAGCAAGGGAAATGCAATAAATATACGGGGGAAAAAAGATGTCATGGGCAGGTATAATAGAAAATATTTTAAAGCACATTTTACACTTTTGGTCTTTGTTTATCAAACTGCATACTTCGAATGTGAAATTGTCTTCTGTGTTTGACATCATTCTAATGACAATTTAAAAAAAAAAAACAGGAAATTTTGTCATCCAATGTTCTTAAACACATCTTCCAAAAAATTGGTATTCTTAATCTTGATCCTATAGTATCCCAAGCTGCCTTATGGATCTTCAGAACTAAATTAAATATGTTCTGTTTATACAACTTCATGTTTTCTTTTCAGCATACAGGTCAAGAAGGTCATATCTAATATATAAAATAATGTAATATCATGAACACCATCCATGAGAAGAGTCTGTTAAACACGGGATTTGATTATCTAGTGTATTCCTTTCCTTGTTTAGAAAACGAAGACACAGAATTTTATGTTTGACAACTATAACAATGTTAAAATACAGACCCAATTTTTTAACACTCATCCCCTAAATAGGGCAAGATCTAAGTTTCCTCCAGGCATTCTAGAAACAGTTGATGTCCACTAAGCCCCATCTGGATTCCTCGCCCATTAGAATTTAGGTGCACAATAAAAATGGTCATTTTAATATTTTGGGAGGTGAGGGGAGGTACCAGGGATTGACTTCAGGGGCACTCATGACCACTAAGCCACATCCCCAGCCCTATGTTGTATTTTTATTTAGAGACAGGGTCTCACTGAGTTGCTTAGCACCTCACTTTTGCTGAGGCTAGCTTTGAACTTGCGATCCTCGTGCCTCAGCCTCCGGAGCCACTGAGATTACAGGCATGCACCACTGCGGTCATTTTAATCTGTAAAATTTTGTATTATTTTGTTATACAGAAATAGTTAGCCAGAATAATAATATTTTTAAACAAGCATGTGAGTGATACATAGATGACAGGAATATACCTTTAAATGATGTCACCACTATGAGTAAAATTACGGTGGGAACTTTAAAACAAGTAAAGACACATTGTTCATATCTTTCATTTTGAAAAAGACAGCTTTAGGGAAAACAGTCCAGGACAAGTGGACGTGACAATGTTATTAACAAGAGCATGATTGTAGGCACTCTTCCCAAAGGACATGGAGTTTAGGTTGGAATTGGTCAGAAGTGAAGGAAGTACCGTGGAACCCAGAAGGTGACCCTTCTCTTCTCAACTAGGGGACACGGTGAGGGTGTGTGCCTTTCTGGTCCCTCACCAAACTCACTGGCCTCCTTTGTGAGGGTGGTAGTAAAAAGAGAACTGGTCCATCCGTCATTGCAATGGCATTGGCTGAGATATTTTGATGGTCATTCAAAGTTCAAAATACGTGGAGTTAGCAAGTGCATGTTTATGAAAGAACTAGGTAGACACGCACTGGAGAGAAGCAATTCAACAACACCATTATAACTTTCCTAGTTTATCAATTTATAATATCTTGTTCTGTTTCATGTATTTCTAATGCCCTGCCTACACCTTTACTTGAAGGATACAAAATACCTTGTCTTTAAAACCTGCTAAGAAAATATATATAATTAGAACTACCATATGCCAAAGCATGCAATCATTTGAAGGCAAGACAGAACAACCCTCGCTTGGAAGTCATTAGGCTGATACAGAAAAGGCATTGTCTGGGATCTGGAACAAGACACACATAAATGTCCATGGGTCTGTCTCTGGGAGTGGATTCAGGCAGGGGAGGAATTTTTCACTTTCTGCATTACAAATATCTGTAGTGTTTGATTTTATTTTTTATAATAAAAATGCATTGCTTCTTAGATACCAGTTCAAATCAATGTTTGTTAGATAGTCAAGAAAATCTGAAGACTGTGTATTGGATGGGATGACCATATTGTAATCATGCTTATTATGAGTGCTATAGTTTAGAGAGATACTGAAATTTTTGCAGATAAAATGATGTCTGAATTTCCCTCCCAATAATGGGAGGAGAAATAGTAGGAAGGAAGACTTAGAGGCTAGAACAATAAGACAGGAACACATCCTGATGGTGGTTGAAGTGTGATGAGCACATTGTTCTACTTTCCTTTGTATGTGGAACTTCCCAGGTAAAAAGTTTAAAACATAAATTGCTCTTTTAGTCAAAAGCAAATAGATGATTTTAAAACAAATACTATACTCTTACAATAAACTAAAATGAGTTATCAGAAATGATGCTCCACAGTACCATTTAATTATATGAAGATGTTGATATATTGCCAAAACATAAAAGCAGATTTCAAAATATATATACATATTATATACATATATACATACATAATATATACATATTATATATAGTAATATAGTAACAATTTAAACTAAAATAATAAATATATGCATATGCATGTACATAAAGATAGGGCTAAAAAGAAATAGATCAAAATGTTGATCAGCTCTCAGTATTAGTTTTATAGGTGATTATTTAATTCTTTTGTAATGAGGATAAAGAAATTTTTGTAGTTATATAAAGTAAATAATGATCCCTGAGACAAACTAAAAGAATGTTTTATTAAGTATTTTTGTCTTTTATTCATTTATTTATATATGCAATTTGTTTCAAAAACAGAATGCTTTTAGTTTAAAATTTTTAAAATATATATATCGTGTGTATTAATTGCTACAATGTTTTCAGCTGTCCCTAAAACCCTGCAAGAAAGGATTCTAAACAAATTGTCTGCTATGATTGCTACTGGAGACAAGATCACAAGCACATTTAACAGATATTTTTCATCTAATAACATGTCTGATTTGAAGTTCAGAAGAAAGGGAGCAATTTTATTAAGAAACGGAAATAATTATAAGCTGGAAAATTCATTCTGATTTATGTACTTTGATTTTGAGATTCAGAAATAGAAATGCACCAAAGAACCCACCATTTTAAAAATTTGCAAAATTGAACATTAAGGCACACATTTATTAGTTGATTTGGGAAAGGGCCATCAAAAGCTACTAATGCAAATGAGTGTCTGGCCTGGAACTAGGGAAGGTAGCCCAGGATTTCCCCAACCCTCTCTATCAAACCATGATGACAAGGTTTCTTCTTCATTCTGACTCATAACTTGCAAAACTGATTTTTTTCTACCTTTGTGCAATATTCCAAATCAGTTATCAATAGATAAATCTGTGTCTGTGTGGATGAAACTTGTGTTTTCAATACTCTGGGAATATTATAAACTAAAGCATCAAAGTGGAAATTTCTGATAAAATTACTCATAAAATCTGAATGATCAAACCAAATCAAGTGAGTTTAAGGGCACTTTTCCTCCTATTTTCTGTCAGTTTGCTTTATGAATGTAGATACTTTCTGTACTGGATGCTTGATATCATAGGGGACCAGAGATCTAAAGAAATATATTTGTATTCTTTTTTCTGGGATTTTAATGTTCATTTTGCTTTCAAACGTATGTTTATGTAGCTGACAGACTCTACAATTGTCTGCAAGATCTCTGTCTCCTAGTGTTCATATCCTTTCATAATCCCCTCCCCGGGGATGTGGGTGGGACCTGAGGCTTGCATTTAGTCACTAGTGATGGGGTGTCATATGGTTATATTACATAGGAGATCTCTGTCTTGCAAGAAGACTGTTCCCCTTCCTGGTTTTGATGAAGCAAGTGGCCAGGTTGGGAGGCACATGTGGCAAGAAACTGAAGACAGACTCTGGAAACTGAAGGCAGACTCCATCCAACAGCAAACAAACCCTCCACCTTATGGTCTCCAGAAATTGAATTCAGCCAAGAATCTTGTGAGCTCAGAAGGGGGTCCTTCCTCGCTGAAGTATCAGTTTGTTTGACATTTGAGTAATCCAGCCAAGAACCTGATGCTGTGGTTATATCCTTCCAGGGGACCAGCTGAGCCATGACTGGACTTCTGCCTCATCTAAACTGTGAGATAATAAATGTGTGCTGTTTAAAGCCAGGAATTTGTGGCAATATTGTTATGCAGCAGATCAAACTGATACAGCTTGATTTTCATCATTGGGCAAAACTTAGTTCTGCTATATTTATAAAGCAGAGTAAATTTTAGCTCCAAATTAAAAAAAAAACTAAATGTTCTTATTCTAACTAATGAAGTTATGGTTTCGTTCTAAACTCAAATACCAAATGTGCTAATTTGATGGTGCAAATTATTTTAAGTATGAAGAAACCACATTAGCAAGATTCCAAGGTAGCACATATTAATAATGTTGGAGAAGCACCATGATTGATATTTTAAGAAATTCTTCCTCTCTCTGAGACTACACCTCTTAAAAATAAAATAGATATTTTTAATTTAAATTTTAAATGAATGGATGGAGCTGGAGAATATCATGCTAAGCAAAATAAGCCAATCCCAAAAAAACAAAGGTCGCATGTTTTCTCTGATATGTGGATGCTAATTCACTTAAGGGTGGCGGGGAACTGGGGAAGAGTAGAATTATTTTAGATTAGGTAGAGGGGAGTGAATGGAGGGGAGGGGATCTGGAGGTAGGAAGGATAATAGAATGAATCAAACATTATTACCCCATGTACATATATGACTTCATGACTGGTGGGATTCTACCTCATGTACAACCAGAATAATGAGAAATTTTATTTCATTTATATATGATGTATCCAAATGCATTCTACTATCATGCATAACTAATTAGAACAAATAAAAAATGTGTAAAAAAATTTTAAATGAAAAAATATATAGGTATTGATTTTTACAGAATATTAGTATTTTCACATTTAGCTCTTAAAAGTTAACCATATAAAAAGCCAGGTTTGTGACTAATTTCTCAGTCGCTATCTTTATATGAAATCCTCTTCCTTATACAGTCATTCTGAATTATATCCCAGCACCCATAACACATATTTTCTTTTCCATCAGGTTGACAATAACAAAGATATCCGAAAAGGCAATATCTATATTCCCCCAAGTTCTTCTTAGCTCGTGGATTCCTAAAGTAACCTGATCAAAATATTATAGTTTACCTAGGAGATCTAAAGCAATTATTCCTGAAGAAGCAAGAAATAAAATGCTATTTGCCAGTCACCCAAGCAAAACAGCTTAGAGTTTCTATACTTTGCAGGGCATGAACTTGTGAGAACAACTGCATGTTGGTAACTATAATCAATGCCCTTTCTTTATTTTTTTTTAACCTAAATTGGCATGCAAAGCACATAGCTAAATTCCATCAGAGTTGAAATGATCCTGATGGAGGACAACATTCATGAAATTTTTAACCAGAAGGTCTGTTAATTACCCATCTCAAAAGGGACGTTGAAAACTTGATTAAAAGGTTCCGTGGTGTTGTGACACCCCTTTCCTTGTGATTTCCTGTTTTATTATCAGGGGAACTTTTTTAAAATCACTGCTTGCTAGAGAGGGTGTTTGGGGTTAAAACTTGAATTTCCAAGGATTTATTTCAAACCTTTTAAAGATATTTGGTCTTTCAAAGGATTTATGAAGGAAAGGGTCAAAGTAAGAATAAAGTACCAATTCTTGAATTCCAATGAAATCTAATAAATATTCTGTTTTCAGTTCTGTCTAAATTATTTAAACCCATTCAGTATAAAAGCTTCAATGTACACATCAACTCTAACAAACAAAATGTATTTAAGCCCCATAAATTGTCTAGCCTACTTTCTTGATGAAGGTTTACAATATTGCGTATAGGTAACATGAATGTGACAGGGAGCCTTTATTTTTTTCTGTTCTCTATATAAATTGACAAAAGTTAGCTGGGTATGGTGGTGCATATCTGTGATTCAGTGACTGGGAAGGCTAAGGCAGGAGGATCGCAAGTTCAAGACCAGCCTTAGCAACTTAGTGAGGCCCTAAGCAACTTAGTGAGACCCTGTCTCAAAATAAAAAGGACAGGGGATGTAGCTCAGTGGTAAAGCAACCCTCGATTCAATTCCCAGAATGAAAGAATACATGAAAGAATGAATAGATAAAGTTTTGATTCAAACTCCCACTAATCACAAATAGTTTTCCTTTTTTCTTTCTTAAAGAAGTTTAAAACTTACAAAAAATGTGTTTTATGTAGAAAAAAAATGTTTAAAGATTTAGTCTTTCATTCAAAATAGAGGTAGAAAGAAATTAGAGGAATACGAATAGGAAATGAAGAGATCAAACTATCCCTATTTGCTGATGACATGATTCTCTATCTAGAAGATCCTAAGAATTCCACCAGAAAACTTCTGGATCTCATTAATGAATTCAGCAAAGTAGCAGGATATAAAATTAATGCTCATAAATCCAATGCATTTTTATTCATAAGTGATGCATCCTCTGAGAGAGAAATTAGGAAAAGTACCCCATTCACATTAACCTCAAAAAAAATAAAATACTTGGGAATCAATCTAACAAAAGATGTGAAAGACCTCTACACTGAGAACTACAGAACACTAAAGAAAGAAGTTAAGGAGCATCTGAGAAGATGGAAAGACCTCCCATGTTCGTGGATAGGCAGAATTAATATTGTCAAAATGGCCATACTTCCAAAAATGCTATACAAATTCAATGCAATTCCAATTAAAATCCCAATGATGGACCTCATGGAAATAGAGCAAGCAATCATGAAATTCATTTGGAGGAATAAGAGACCCAGAATTGCTAAAGCTATCCTTAGCAAGAAGAGCGAAGCAGGGGGTTTCACAATACCAGACCTCCAACTATACTACAGAGCAATAGTGACAAAAACAGCATGGTATTGGTACCAAAATAGGCAGGTAGATCAATGGTACAGAATAGAGGACACAGAGACAAACCCAAATAAGTACAGGTATCTCATACTTGACAAAGGAGGCAAAAACATGCAATGGAGAAAAGACAGCCTCTTCAACAAATGGTGCTGGGAAAACTGGAAATCCATATGCAGCAAAATGAAACTAAACCCATATCTCTCACCCTGTACAAAACTTAACTCAAAGTGGATCAAGGACCTAGAAATCAGACCAGAGACTCTGCACCTAATAGAAGAGAAAATAGGTCCAAATCTTCATCATGTTGGCCTAGGACCAGATTTCCTTAACATGACTCCCAAAGCGCAAGAAATAAAAGCAC